>JAJGRW010002256.1:0-61346 GCA_025461045.1 Carex parvula
TTCACGTTTATATCTCTGTTTTTAAGTCCAACTGCCGATCCAAACCGCTCAACATGATCTCCATATTGAAATGTGTACTTGGAGACAAAAATTTACATTTTTGGGAATTTTTACTATTTTTGGATAGGTAGAAATCGTTGTTTTTGAATTGAATCTGGACTATAAAAAAACAGTGATTTTACAAAATACTAAATATTTTTCCCAAAAAATGTAAAATTTGGTCTCCTAGCATATTTCAATATGTAGATCATGTTGAGCGGTTCAGATTGGCTTTTTTTTTCCTAGGCAATAGAACAAACGGTTCGATTTTTATATTTTTAAAGTCCAAACAGAGAATCCAAACTGTTCAACATTCAATCTATATTAAAATGTGCTTGGAGATAAAATTTTACATTTTTTGAAAACTTTTACTCATCATTAAGTCAGTTTTAAAATCGCTGTTTTCATCTAGAAATTTTTCACTGTTTATTAAAATCAACAGTTTTAAAACTGACTTAATAAATAGTAAAAATATTCCAAAAAATATGAAATTTGATCTCCAAGCAAATTATAATATAGATATCACATCTAACGCTTTGGATCGATCGTTTGGACTTTCAAAATTAGAAAACCAATTGGTTGCACTACGGCTCCGGAACAAACGGTTTGATATTAGCCAACCTCTATATATATATATAGAGAGAGAGAGAGAGGTTGGCTAATATCAAAACGTTTGTTCCTAGACCGTGGAACAAACGCTTCGGTTTATACATTTTCGAAGTCCAAATAGTCGATCCAAACCGTTCAACATTCAATCTATAATAAAATGTGCTTGGAAAATTTTACATTTTTTGAAATTTCTTTACTATTTATTAAGCCAGTTTTAAAATCACTGTTTTCAGTGATCCAGAAATTTTTCACTGCTTATTAAAATCAGTGATTTTAAAACTGGCTTAATAAATAGTAAAAAAAAATTAAAAAAGTGTAAAATTTGGTCTCCAAGCACATTTTAATATAGAGATCACATCTAACGGTTCGGATCAACCGTTTGAACTTTGGAAGTCGGAAAACCAATTGGTTGCACCACGGCTCCGGAACAAACGTTTTGATATTAGCTAACCCCTATATATATCATTAATCACATCATAAAACATAATATCATAAAAAGATAATTTTAATTACTGCTTTATTATTTTTAAAAAATATAAATGACAAACTAAATAAAATTATATGTATAATCGATCTCATCATAATACATATTATATAATTAAATGTATAAAAATTTATCATATATGATTTGATAAATATTTATAATATCAGTTACCTTAGGATAATAGAATGAAATAATATTTATTCATATTTTTCAAATAAGTTTACGGAATTTCTTTTCTTTTCGTGAGATTAACTAATTCATATTTTTTTCAACTTGGCAACTTCTGTCGGACTTTCAAAAAAAACTAATTCAAGTTTTCTTGAGTGAGTGTACAATATTTTGCAAAGTGCAGATTGGTCTGTGCAATAAATTAATATCTCTGATTTTAAAATTTAAACAGTCAATTTGAACTGCTCAAAATGTACTTGAAGACGAAATTATACGCTTTTTAGAGTTTAATTACTATTTTTCTAATTAGGTACAAAATACTACTTTCAGACGGTTGAAAATCATTATATTTGGTGATTTATTCTATCTAAATAGTAAAAATTCTTAAAAATGTCATAGTTTATTTCCAAATATATTTTTATACAAAAATCATGTTGAACAAGCAAATCAATTGTGTAAACTTTGTAAAGGTAGATATTGATCAATAGCACCACCATTCCACGCTTTGCAAAACCAGCATAAGCTCACTCATTTTCTTTATAAATATCTGATCTGATCCCGAATAAAATACAAATCAATTATAAATTATCTGCCTGATCCCGAATATAAAACAAATCAATTAAATACATAAATATATTTTATTTTATCGACACTCCTAACATTGTTAGGGGGTGACAACAGAGCGAATACAAAGCGGATGGTGTAAATCATATTCATATTATTTTTATTTTTTAAATACGGATACGGATCTTAAAATAATATTAAAAAATATCAAAGTTCATAATATTTATTTAATTTTAATGGTGAATAACAATATTTTTCATAATATATATTAAAATATATGATATATATCTACTATTTGAATACAAATAATTGAAACGTAAAACCATATCAGTATCTATATCTACATAGATATTTAAATATCAGAATATTCACAACTAATTTTTCAAATACGGATCGGATATTATCCATACCATTTTTTCACCCCCTACCTAACACACATTCCAAATTTCCAATCTCTGTGTTGTTTATAATTGTCAATGACCTGTCAGTTTAAATCCCACAGCCGATATCCGATTTTGTTGCCCATACCTAACGTTTGGGGGCAATTATACCTGTTCTGAACACGAAGGAAGAGTATCCTCTCCAATATGTGTAACAGATTCTTTAAACTTTACGGTTTGAGATTTACTCTCAGAAGCTTTGAGATTCGGACTAGCACAGGATCAGTATTATTTGGGCTTTCAGATTCATGCAAAGTTAAAAGAACGGTCCGGATCTACTAAGATTCACATTGCTTCCCTTTTACGGTACCGGTGAGGATCACAGCGACCATTCAAAGCAAGAGAGATAAAAAGGAAAAATATGAAACGCACAGATGTGGCCCATGTGGGGAACGAAATCAATTCCCACCCAAGTTTCTGACAACTAACAGCCCGTCATTATTGCCGAAATCTCCACTCAAAACCTTTCTTGCTTTCACGCAGTCGGGGTGGCTTCACCTCCAACGGCCACTTCATCTTGCTTCCTCTTTTCTAATTCCAGTCTATTCTCCCACGCCACCTCGCGAGCAACAATCATCATTCATCACCCACTCACAGATGACATAATAAAAGGACAAACATCTCAATTCTCAGGCCTCCATCCAATCTCTTCATCCTCCGAGGCTACTGTTTCTTATTTCTGGCAAGTGTTAAACCCTCCTTAACTACTGTTCGCTGTTATATCTTACTGTTTTTTTTTATTTATTGTCTGTGATGATGTTAATCAATTCAATTTCGCCGGATCGGTGCATTAGAGATTTAGATCGAAGAAGTCTTTATGAAACCCTTTTTAAGTACTGTTCACTGTCATTTCTTACTGTTTTTCTCTGTATAGACTTTACTGAATTGATTATATTCCCCAGATCAGTGCATTGCATTGGAGATTTAGATCAGAAAAAACTTTAGTAAGTTAAAAATGTGGGAGACTTTCGCTTCCCTCTTCTCCAAGAAAGGATTCTCCCTCTTGTGTGCGATTTGAACTGATTTTTTTTTCTGATTATTGTGATCTATGTGCTACAGTGCTACTCTTTTATTTTTTGCTTACTGTAATTAGGTTTAATGTTGAATCAAACATTGACCGAATTTGGTGAGATTGATTATTATGAAGCAATTGATTGAGGCTGTGCACGGGCACCAGCCCTGGTATAGATAGTGTCAAACTATACCTATTCGTAATTAAATAGTGTGACTCACAAAAAAGTCTAATCAATCATTATTTAATCCACATTTTTTAAGAAATAGATATCTCTATCAGACATTAGATAATGTCAATTGCTATTTTTCCTTTTAACTTTTTGCTAAAAGTAGAGGTGTATTGATTCAACATCTAGTATATAAAATTGCTTGAATAGCTTTTAGGACAAACAAAATATCTCATCAATACTCTATGACTTTTTCCATTTCCTGGTTCTTTGCTTCCAGTTTATGTTTTATTTTAGATGTCTAGGATAGAAGAAAAGTAAAAGAGAATAATGAAAGTATTGCAAAATTTTCCCCATTATGATTATTCTTTGTTCTTCTATTAATGCTATTTCAGCTAAGGGGGCCAGGGACCTATGGTGAATTAGTCAATTGCTAACTGATCAGCTTCTCAGTTTTCAATGGAGGCATTCAGTAGAAACCCTTTATTCTCTCTGGTCTTAATCACAATCCTCAGCAGTTGGAGATGTGTTCTTTCAAGTTCTTATTTGATCGGCATGGGCAGCCATGACATAACAGGGCCGGCTGCTGATGTCAACATGATGGGGTATGCCAATGCTGAGCAGACTGCTGCTGGGATCCACTTCAGGCTGAAGGCACGTGCATTTATCGTGGCTGAACCTGATGGGGGAAACCGTGTCGCATTTGTGAATCTCGATGCATGCATGGCCTCTCAGATTGTGACAATTAAGGTCATTGAACGACTGAAATCAAGGTATTATTTATGAGTCTATGGATGACATAACCAGTGTTTAATCATTGCATCACACTGTATCATACCGAAGTAACCGGACAATTAATTTTTGACATTGGACTAGTTAGATCCAGTGTTGATACCTGATCAACAGTTGTTTTATTCCTTTTCTAAATCTTTTTTTAGTTGCATTTACCTGGTTGTACAGCTAAATCAGGTTTAAGGGGTCCAATATGGAGTTGAATTAGTGCAATTTGTAAATTGTAAGAATATCTTCAAATCTGGTGGAATTCAAAATCGGAATTGAAGAAACATGCAAATTCAATATAAATTACAGCAAATATACTTTAGAGTGAATTTCTTTTTTTATTGATTGTTGATCACTGTATCTGACACGAGTACCAATTAATGGCAGGTATGGCAATCTATATACTGAGAACAATGTAGCTATAACTGGGATCCACACTCATGCAGGGCCTGGTGGTTACCTCCAATATGTAGTTTACATTGTAACCTCTCTTGGCTTTGTTCGTCAATCTTTTGATGTACTTGTTGACGGGATTGAGAAAGCCATTGTTCAAGCTCATGAAAACCTACATTCTGGGGAAATTTATGTCAACCAAGGTAAACAATGATTTATTTTCACAAAAGTGAAACTTATAGTTTGCCATCGCTGCAAGTGACAGCCAGGATTGCTCATGCTTGTGACTAAAACCAAACCATTAAACAAGATTCATGCATAAGGTGTACTTTCTGTTAAAATCTGAAATTGCTTCAATGAGCCTTTTACTTCTCCAAATTTTCTTCTTTCATTTGGAGTATTTTGATCCTTTTGGTGCATTACCATTATATCACCACTTGAGTAAAGCTATTTATCGCCATTTAAGTTATACTTGGAAATAACTCCAAAGGAGTGCAATTAAAGGTGCAAAATTGAGAGCTTTGTGCGCTTCTCATAAATAATAAATTTCCTGCAAATTACACATCTTTTTGTATTTGAGAAGAGCACCAACAGTTTTCCATCTGCGACTAATCTCTTGGTGCATTTCTTTTTGTTATTTGGTAATAACACCACTTATTAGATTAGTGTGTTGAACATGTGTTCTAAGTGTAGACAATTTTTTATCTGCCTATCATTAAAGTTCCTATAGTTTATTTGTAGTCCCAAACTGAACTGAAATCAGGAGGGAACTTAAAGCTGTTGTTAATTAATGAGAAGTTGAGGGACAAACAAATGAGGGAACTTATTTATTGCTTTTAACAGTTGGATGTTAATGAAATTTATTTAAAAAGGGATTTTGCTTGTTAGTTGCTACGAGCATAAACGAACAAATTTGGGTCTTATATAAATTCCCAGTAAAGGAGTAAATTCTTGTTCACATTTCAAATATCAATTCTCAACCCTTTCTCTAGTTTATTTGTAGTCCCAAACTGAACTGAAATCAGGAGGGAACTTAAAGCTGTTGTTAATTAATGAGAAGTTGAGGCACAAACAAATGAGGGAACTTATTTATTGCTTTTAACAGTTGGATGTTAATGAAATTTATTTAAAAGGGATTTTGCTTGTTAGTTGCATATACTAGCATAAACGAACAAATTTGGGTTTTATATAAATTCCCAGTAAAGGAGTAAATTCTTGTTCACATTTCAAATATCAATTCTCAACCCTTTCTCTAGTTAATCCAGATTTACAATTTTCAGGAGAGCTACTAAATGCCGGAGTGAATCGCAGTCCTAGCGCATACTTAAACAACCCAACTTCAGAGCGAAGCCAGTACAAGTACAATGTTGATAAAAGCATGACACTGCTGAAATTTGTGGATGACGAGTGGGGCCCAGTTGGCAGTTTCAATTGGTTCGCCACCCATGGCACGTCCATGAGCCGCACAAACTCCCTAATCAGTGGGGACAACAAGGGGGCTGCTGCACGGTTTATGGAAGACTGGGGCGAACAGAATGGTTACCCAAAGCAAAATGTGGGTTCGATAGCAGACCCATTTGGATTCATAATCAAGAAACATCCACGAAGGGTTTCAAACATAGTTCCTCAGCCAAACAAGAACTGTATGTGTTTCATAGCCTTTTTTCAGGCTCTTCTGCAAGAGGATAGGTTACCTGGACAATGATCAACTGGTTCTTGAAATAAAAAGAAAAAAAAATTATATATGTCCTTTATCAAATTCAGTGCAATTTGGAAAAAAAGAAAAGCAAAAATGATGGATCATCCATTGAGTTTTTTGAAAAATTAATGGTTCAGTTTTATTGGCAAATTGCACCAAATTATGACCTAGAAAATTGCACATTGGATCATCCAAACAATTTCCAAATTGCACTAAATTCCATACACAACCTATCTAAATTATATAAAACATATTTACAATTTTACCAAATTTTGATGGTTGTCAAATAAATGTAGTTGTCAATATAATCCCTTCTCCGTTTAGAAATGAATACCTTACATACAAATGAAAATCAAGCCATTCAAAATTCTGTCTTTAGGTTCAATTTTATTTGAGTAGGTTCTGTAGATATGTAAAAACTATTGCTAATATTGGAACTTTGGCCGATATAACTAGTTTAACAAGGAGTTTTGTGTTCAAATAAAAAACTTAGTGCTTGTTGCAAATACAGTAAATTATTCAATGTTTTTTTGTAAGGTGTAAATTATTCATTTTAATTTGTTAAAGAACCTACATTACAATTGTCACTAATATATTTGTATTTTTCAGTTGATGAATTGATACAGCTGGCTTCATCAATAGAGGCAACAGGTGGGAGGAGATTGTCCAGCATTTCTCAGCGAATCAGAAGCAATGATATGCCAAAATTCGTGTCAGCATTTTGTCAGTCGAATTGTGGTGATGTCAGCCCTAATGTGCTCGGTACCTTCTGCATAGACACTGGTCTTCCTTGTGATTTCAACCATAGCACCTGTAATGGGAAGAATGAGCTATGCTACGGTCGTGGGCCTGGGTAACTCTTTTTAAACCTTCTTTTGGAATATTCAACTTTAACCCTGCAAATGTCAAAATGCCAAACATAATAAGAATATGATAAATATGATGTATACACCTGAAAAAAATATAAGAAACATATGTGCTCCTAATGTTTATTTCTACTCCAGTGAGGAAAGGGGATGATCTTGCTGTAAAATTAGGAGAGGGGCACAAATGGTTTCCATTGTCATAAGAGTCTGGCATATATTTTCTCACATTTCGTGGGGTATACATGATTTATTTAAATGTTCTGTACAAGCAACATGATATAATCCTTTTCCTTTCGAGGCAGTTGTACCCCTCCCTCTGTGAACTCAAAGCATCACTTGTTTCCATCTAAAACTAGAAATATCGCATGCTCGACCAAGTTTTTCTTGAAAGTACCCTATTCAGTGCCCCTCTGTGAACTCAAAGCATCACTTGTTTCCATCCAATACTAGAAATATCGCATGCCCGACCAACTTTTCCATTGTCATAAGAGTCTTTCATATATTTTCTCACATTTTCTGGGGTCATGATTTTTTTAATGTTCTGTACAAGCAACATGATATAATCCTTTTCCTTTTGAGGCAGTTGTACCCCTCTGTGAACTCAAAGCATCACTTGTTTCCATCCAAAACTAGAAATATCGCATGCCCGATCAACTTTTTCTTAAAAATAGCCTACCTGTGCTCCTTCAGTGCTGTTTTCCTTGATAAAAGTCATGGATCAAGGTGGGTTAGGTTCAGTAATTTGTAAGGTAGGAGAGAAGGTTCAGTAATACCTGTCAAAATGCCAAACCTTCAGTGCTGTTTTAGGAGAGAAGGTACATAGGTAATAGAAAACTGCTATAGTTCTTATGTTTCATAATGGTTAATGTGTTGTTTGTTAAGTAGATATACATGATATATATTGAGATTCTGTAGGAACCCCACAAATAATTATGTTTCTAATTTCATTTTTCTGTCTGTCAGTTACCCTGATGAGTTTGAGAGTACAAGAATTATAGCTGACAGGCAATTTGAGAAAGCCGTGGATCTGTTTAACAGTGCCTCAGAAAAATACAAGGGAAAGTTGACTCCAGGCACATCTACGTGGATTTTTCACAGCTTGATGTAGCCGTTACATCCAGTAAAGGTAAACAGGAGGTGATAAAAACATGCCCTGCTGCAATGGGATTTGCTTTTGCAGCTGGGACCACTGATGGGCCTGGTGCTTTTGACTTCACTCAAGGGGATGACACAGTTGAGTATATATATAATACTCTCCATTTCTAAATTTCTAGGACATAATACAAATGGTATGTGAAATTCTCGAGTTTCTGTTTTGGCCTTTGAGCAATCCAAATTTACTGTTGTAGTCTTTTATCTTGATTTTTTAGGTAAAATATAATTTTGATAGTCACGCAGTTATGATGAACTGACAAAATGGCCCATCGTTGTTGATGTTTTGACCAAAAATGATGGCAGGTGTCAATATGTTGCAGATACGAATGTTCAGCTTCAAATTGAGAAAATTTGAAACTGAAGTTCAAAACAGGCAATGAGCAATAATACAAGGAACATAAAAACACACTTTATTCTCAATTTTATTTCTTTCTTTGTGCCATTTGATACTTAAACGTCTGAATATTGGGAATAAATCAGGTCTGAACTGAGTCTTAATTGAGCTCTGTAATTGCACAATAGAATGTTTTGCTGCAAAATTGGAAATCAACACATTGATTGCATAACTGTATCATAGAATAGGAGATTATATATATATAATTTATTTATTCAGAATATTTCTTTATCAGGGTAATCCTTTCTGGAGAATAGTACGAAATGTGCTCAAGAGACCTGGAAAGAAGCAGGTCGCGTGTCAATCTCCCAAACCAATTTTACTTGACACTGGTGAAATGGACCAACCCTATGCTTGGGCGGTAAGTCTCACTCTAACTTTAACTTAGTACGTGATATCACTAAGTCCATTTAACAAGAAAATGCCACAAAAACTCCCCAAAAGGAAACAAATTCTTTAAAGAGAAAGTCAGCATTAAGGCATATTTTTCTTTTGATCTTTAACATTGTTAGTAATACTCAAGATTAAGTGTGATGAAATTATAGAAATGGCGTTGAGGTGGATTGACTGTTCATATTTTGAAATTAAATTGAAATGGATTCAGAGTTTATATGTGCGGTGCACACGTGTGTATTTGACCAGGCCTTAGGCTTATAACTGTAATTCCTTTATAGCATATTAGATTATTTAAGTCAAGATTAAAGTTGCTAACCCCCCCAATATATGGTAAACTAAACTTTAATCAATTAAGGAATCTTTTGCTATTATGGAAAGGGGAGCTTTCTGAAATTTCAGGGGCCTTCTTGCCCCCCATGTCCTTCAAACTTCTTTCTTATTTCTGATAGACTTCATACTTTTTACCTTCAATTCAGCCTGCTATACTACCACTTCAGATTATACGAATTGGGCAAGTTGTCATTCTTGCTGTGCCTGGAGGTAATGAACCCTTCTTGTTATACATCTAGCCTATTTTTGTTCTTTTTGTGTAATTTTTTTTTTATCTAATACTGATGCTTGCTGATGTAAGAATTTACTACAATGGCTGGGAGGCGGCTTCGTGATGCTGTAAAAACTGTCTTAATACAACAAGGCAATGGAGAGTTCAACAGCAATGTTCATGTAGTTATTGCTGGTTTATCAAATACATACTCGCAGTATGTTACCACCTTTGAAGAGTACGAAATTCAGAGATATGAGGTTGAATCATTTTCTTTCAGTTGGCTAGTTTCTGTAGAAATAATTTCATTCGTACCTCTATAAAAAAATAAAAAATAAAAACTTTTTTTAGAGAGGAAATATCTCATATGCTGCCCAAAACATCAGAAATATCACCTGATTTATTCTATTGTATCCAAATAATTTCTTGTTCTCCTCACCTGATCTTGCTTTGTGCATATTTTGAAATAGGGAAGTTAGGCCTACAAAACATTTGATCTTGCATTGGGTAGTTTTTCCTATTTCTTTTGCTGTGGTATGTGGAAATAATTTATACAGACATTACAAAATGAGTAATATATTTTCTATTTTCCAGGGAGCGTCAACACTCTATGGTCCCCACACATTAAGTGCATACATCCAAGAATTTAGAAAGCTCGCCTCAGCCCTTGTCAAAGGTCAATCTGTTTCTTCTACTGTATCACCCCCTGATCTCTTAGACAAACAAATCAGCCTTCTTACACCTGTCGTGTTGGACACAACCCCATTTGGAGTCAGTTTTGGTGATGTCAGCACAGATGTCCCTGAAAATTCAAAATTCAATAAGGGCCAAATTGTGAATGCGACGTTCTGGTCAGCTTGCCCCCGAAACGACCTCCTGAACAATGGTACCTTTGCACTTGTTGAGATGCTGGATAGCAGTACAAATGATTGGGTCCCACTCTATGACGATGATGATTGGTGCTTGAGGTTTAAATGGTTTAGGCCAAGCAAACTGAGCTCTCAGAGCCATGCAACTTTGGAGTGGCAAATTCCTGAAAACACCCCAACTGGTGTGTATAGGCTGAGGCATTTTGGGGCATCGAAGAGATTGTTTGGGGGAGTTAGCCATTTCACTGGCACCTCTCGTGCCTTTGCTGTGCTGTAGGTAGCTTATACTGCCAGTTAGTCTTATGCAATTCAGGTTTCAAGTGAATATTATAGCACGTAATGAGGGTGCTAGCCACTTCGCCAGCACATCTTATGCTTGGAATTCTGATTTTTTTTTTTTTTTTTTTTTTTTTCTGCTTGTGCTTGTGCTTGTGCTTGTGCTTCTATGGTTAACTAATTGTTGATTTTGGCTATGTAGATTCTAGTTGTACAGTTTGTTTGTGAGAATCCTTACTTGCGGTTACAGAATTGATGTCAAAACAGTCTTTCCAGATCCTTGCCATAGAAATAAGAGAAACTATCATCCATCATCCTAGTAAATAAATTGAAGAGATAGACATTTTATTATTATTAGTCAATCTAAATTCTAACCATTTACAGCATTTTGGTGCTTTTCTTGCCATGTCATACAACTAAACCTGACATTTTATTAATACCCCAAAAAAAAAGAAATTAATAAATCTATCCTCGATGGCAAATTATTTTTAAAAATGCCCTAACTGCTCCTTGCTGGGGTGGTCAAGTTCTATAGCGGACCGTCCGCCAGTTGGGCGGTCCACTATGCATAGCTGACCGCTCTCCCCTTAGGCGGTCCGCATTTTTTTTTAATTTGTTTTAATGTTTTATAATATGGTATATTTATTTGTTTGAATGTTTTATATTTATTTGTTGTAATAATTTATATGATATATATTTATTATTTGTTGCCGATTATATTTTTATAATTGACGATTATTTTTATATGTTATATAATTGCCGATTACTTATTTACTTTTTATATAATTGGTTAATGTTTTATATTTAGTTGTTAATATTATAAATTTGTTAATGTTTTAATGTTTTTAATGTTTTCAATGTTTTAATGTTTTATATTTATTTGTTTAATGTTAGAAATTGGTTTTTCCGACTGGATAAATAACAAAACTAGGTAATCTAAATGGTAAGTGTTCGTGCCAAAATGAGGTGAACAAAGTTTCACTACAGATGAATCTGTAGCTCTTAAACCTTATAAATCTTCAACTCAGATCGCAAGTGCACAATCATGTCGTGAAGTTTAGTCGGGTATCGATCCACAGGGACGACTCAATTTCTGAATTTCTACTCTACTTAGTTAGGTACTAGAAGTGTGAAAGTTGTGTGTTTGTCTAATCCTAAGTTTTGTAACGAATGTATGAACAAATCTAATGAACAATGTATGAACAGAAATGAAATCAATTAAATGTTTGTGTTTTGTATTATTGTATAAAAGAGCGTTTCAAGGGTTTCAGATTTCATCTTCAACTTTGCTGCTCTGGACCTGCCACGCGACCCGCATACTCTCGTACGCGACTCTTGTGACGCGACCCGCATGCTCTCGCATGCGACCCGCGTGGCCCTCAAGCGCTCTGGACCTGTCACGCGACTCGCGTACTCTCGTACGCGACCCTAGTGATGCGACCCGCGTGCTCTCGCACGCGACCCGCATGGCCCCTTGAGCTGAGTCTGCACATGTTTGTTTCTGGTTGTTTAAGTCGTGTAAGGGTCGATTGACCGTACCTAATGTCACTAAACCTCAACTCTCGTGTGTTGGCTTAGCAGACCTGGTTTGGAAATGCAATTTCACCTTCCTAGGTCTAATCAAGCTGTTTAATCAAACCTAAGTTCTCAGTTCTGTTTACTAAAGGTATCCACAAGTGGAAATTTCACCTCTCGGCTACTATTGACCTCACCTTTCGGTTCTCAGACCTACCTCATATACTTAACCTAATTTGCAAGAACATCAAGGCCTTATTACAAGAAGAAATACCAAAGGCATTCAACAGTAGACAATCAAGAATCAATCAAGCAATTTAGATCAAGCAATCACAAATAATACAAGAATCAAAGAAACACGAAATATCAATCAGATTCAATCCATGTGCATAATCAAACAAAGTTTAAGACTACATCCAAACCCCTGAAACTACAAGACTACTCAGACATGAGCAAAATCAAAGTAAAAGAGAGAAAGAGAATGCAAATCATTGTGAGAGAAGGAGGAGTGAAGAGGATCGAGGCTTCTGGAATCTTCTTCTCCAAGTCGTGGCTCCAGATCGGCTCCAGATCGCCTCTCCTCTTCAGATCGCCTCAGGCGCCAAGCTCTCTCTTCAAAATCAGATCGGATCTATTTTTGTGAATTTTCTGGATCTCCTTTCCTGCGCCAGGCCTTCTGTATTTATAGACTCCTTAACGGGCTTCAATTGGGCCCTGGCGCATTTAATTCGACGCGACCCGCATCAGATGGGATGCGACCCGCGTCAGGTAGAGCTGATGTGCGCTATGAGAGTCGCGTCTGAGGTCGCGTCTGGGCTGCGATGCGACCCGCGTCATGTGGGACGCGACTCGCGTGGGGAATGTCAGAACTCTGCCTGTTTTCGCCTATTTCCTGCAAAATCAACCACAAAATGCAGCAGTACCATATTCTATTGATTTTCAATGTAAACTATGCAATTTAGTGGTCAAAAACATAAGGTCTGGTCTGAAAATAGGTCGAAACAATAGATCAAATATAAAGATATCAGTAAGTCTACAACATGAAACATAACAGTCCAAAAATGAAATATAATAATTCAAACATAAAATACTAGAAATCTCTCAAACTTAAAAAATATAAAAATTCTAACGACGAGGGCGACGACAGGAGAGCTCCAACCTAGGAGGTGGACGGCGGTCTCTTTGCGGCACCACACGCCTCTGGTGAACCTCATCCTCCTGCATGTCATCGTGTACATCCGCTGCGCCCATGGGTCCTCCCCCAGGTGAAATGTATGCTCATCATCCTCCCGCTGTGTACGCAACACCCACGGATCGGCCTCCCAAGTAGAAGGATACGTGGCCGGAGGCGGTGTGCCAAATATAGCAAAGGCAAAGCCATCTGCAGTCTGCGCCCCACTCTCACTGGCCTCGCCATCGTGCTGTCTGGTCTCCATATATCGCGGTTTGTGGGGGCTAGGTGACTCATATATGCCATCATCTCCAATGAGGTCATCCAATGAGAAATCAAAAGTGACGGCAGCTTCATCCTGCATGTAAACAATGTTACTTTTGCTACATAGAAATAACGAGTAAATTAATTAAACAATAAAGCTTTGCTACCTCGCTGAGCTGCACTGGAACTCCATGCTTGTTGTAGTACGCGTTCCACGCGTTGTTGTTCAACACCCATTGGTGGATTGCCCAACCTGAGTCATCGTCTGCAGAAATAAAGATAAATTAATAAGAATGGACTTTTAAAGAGACACTTAATAATGATCATGTGTATGACATATTATTACTTGGAGGAGGTGGTGGCATCTCATCAGGGTAGACAGCGACTCGAGGCTGCTCCGGATTTGGTGGTGGGGGCTTTATCTCGCACCAATTGATGTCCTCCCCAGCATCGTCCCTAAATCTTAATTTACAAACTCTAATTTTGGAAACTCTAATTTTGAACAATTCAATCGCGTCGGGAAAATCAACAAACCGCACATGATAATTAACAATTCAATTTCTACTAATCATTCCAATGCCAATACAAGATACAAAATATAAATAAAAAAAGTTATTTAGGGACTTACCCGAAAATAATCGGATTGTCGCTGAGATGGTCGAAAATTAGGATTCGGGCGAGGGCAAGAGAGAGAGAGAGGAAGTGAGGGAGAGAGAGAGAGAGAGAGGCAGAGAGGAGAAGAGAGAGGCAGATCGGAAGAGAGGGAGAGAGAGAGTTCGGGAGTGAGAGAGAGCAAGAGAGAGAGAGAGAGCAAGGGGCGGCGGGGTCGGGATGGGGGGTCAGGTTCTGGCGGCGGGCCGGAGCAGAGACAGAGAGCAAGAGAGAGAGATATCGGTTCGGGTGGGTCAATTCGGACGGGTCGGGTCCGCCCGTTTAAAAAAAAATTTCATTAGCGGACCGCCCAGGGGGGAGGCAGTCAGCTATGCATAGTGGATCGCCCAGCTGGCAGGCGGTCCGCTATAGATACTGGACCGCCCAAGCAGGGGCATTAGGGCATTTTTAAAAATAATTTGCCATCGAGGGCAGATTTATTAATTTCTTTTTTTTTTGGGATATTAATAAAAATGCCGGCAACTAAACCAACGATTCATTGTACCATAATACTTGGGTATTATGCACTCCAACTAAAGGACTGAATCTTTGCAGGCTAAAAGTTGTTCAAATTTTTGTAGTCTTACGTGTCTTAAATTAGAAGCAACTATTCCTATCTGATCTTGGTTTGATGCAGCTTAAAAGTACCTGGGAAAGACAATTTACATGATCAATCTTTGATCCAGGATTGGACCAGAACATCAAATCAAAATGCAATTCTTGCATGGACCTAGGTCCTAGGACCAGTAGCTATATCGTTCAACTCAAAATCTGTGATCGTAAATTAATTGGGAGGGAAGAAAGTGAAATAAAATCCATCATTTAGATCCATAGAGCTAGCTTCCACAGACATGAAACCATCAAAGATAAATCATGAATAGATGGTATGGTGTCTACTTTTCCTGGCTTTAAAGTAAAAGTAATCTTATATTCCTATTCTAGAACCTCCCAACTTTCTTAACGAGAGCTCGATCGGTTCCTTCTTATCTCATGCTTCTTCTTTTAGTACCATGGACAACAACAGGATGACTAGTGCTATTCAATCAAGGTTCAGGCTTGTTTTTGTATGCCAACGGTATAAAATTGTCAAACGTGTCCTGTTAACATCTTTGGGGGTCGGTGAATGGTGAAATATTTGCAAGCTCTAGAATTCTCATGTTAATTATGTCCATTACTTTTGGTGAAAATAACGAGTGATTTAAGCATGTAAGCTCTAGTTATCTTGTCTACTAATTAATCATGCGTGACTTGGTCCTACAGAGTAGGTGGCTATGCTATCTAATTCTAACCTATGTTAAACTAGAATTTGTATCATTTTCTTGGTAATTTACGCACACATTCCACATTTCAACAGCTTCAATTTGTTTCATGTTGCTCGTTTATTTATTTATTGTTTAATCAGACTCCTTTGCCACACATGAATTTATTTATTTTATTGCTAGTTTTTACTGTTCTATTCATAACCTTGCCTTGCTTGTCCTACATTAATTAAGAACCTCTCCCGCGCGCATTAATTTTCCTTTCGACATATTAAATGCAAAACTTTTCAAATGTCAATTCTGAAAAAAAAAATATTTATTAACATTTTGTGTAATTGTGACTATTATACAAAGCATGTTTAAAATCCAAAGCATGTTTTTTTGGGGTCCTAAAATAGTACTTTCCATGGAGGTATTAATTTTGGGGTTCTAAAATCCAAAGCATGTTTTGACAACATTAAGTGCCCCATTATGTTCGATACAGATACAATAGAAGACTAAGAGGAATGGGGAGGAGGAGCTGTACGTTGTTTCTCTCGATTTTGACCCGGTCAAATCGAAAGGAAGGAGAAGGTGATTGGCGGGCAGCGAGGTTAGTGGAACCGGGCAGTGTATGAGTATAAATGCCGACAGATGGGGTCCAGTGGTCAGAAACGGAGGAAATCGGTGACAAAATAACTGGAGAATATCTTGAAGCTGGCTGTTCCGAGGCAAGAAAGAGGTTCATGTGGGACCCATTAGCTTATTTCTTTGTCAAAATTCTTTATTATTAAATTGCTTTGTAGTTTGTTCTGAATCAGGGCCGTAAACGAACCGAACCGAATCAAACTTACCTCCAGTTTGAATTTGGTTTGAATTAATTTTGGACGAATTCATTATCCAATCGAATTTTTTACTAACTCAATTTCGAACTTTTACGAACTTTGTTACGACTTACGAGTTATGACTTATGGCTGGGCCATAGTTCGAAATTACAGCACTTCAATAAAAAGTCGAGTATTCTGAATTCTAAATACATAGTACACTAAAGTTTATATCAAAGTTCATTACAAATACCAAAATTTATATCAAACACCAAAGTTTAGTACAATCAATCAAATTTCAGTACAATCACATAATCCAAAATTTTCCAAACAGCTAACAGGAGCAACATCACCAAAGTTTGAAAATATCTAAAGTATTCAAAGTACAATTTAAATATCAATAGAAGTACAGAACAATCACCAAAGTTTTAGAATTATTACAATCCAAATATTATCCTAAATAAAACATTAAAGTTCATTATCAGCGGAAATTAACGGTTCACGTTTGAGTTAATTTTGAACTAAGTTTGGTTTGCGAACCTATTTCGAACGAACTAGGTCCAGTTTGAGTTTGATTTGAATTAATTTCGAACTAAGTTTGGTTTGAATTAATTTCGAACGAACTCAATTTCAAATCGAACTTTTTACAAACTTTTTTGAATCAAACTCGAATCGAATTACGAACTACGAATTTTTTGTGCAGCCCTAGTTCTGATTATAATCATGGAGATACAAATAGACAAAACCCATTTAACAGAACAATTTATGTAATTCAATAGAAATCTGAGTTCCCTTTATTCCCTTTCGTTAATCCATTTTTATCCAATTTTTTGTTCTCTATGATTATGACGCATTATAACTCTATGTAGATGCTAATTATATGATAAGGTCAAAAACTTAACGACCTATTCAATATTATTTTTGTTACTTAATTAAACAGAGATAACAAGCCAAACTACCCAAATTGGAATTCATTAGATGGTAACAGTATAATCAATGGATAATTAATTATAATTGATGATAAGCAATTAATCGGTGGTTAAGCAATTAATAAAGATGACAAGAGATGGATTGATTCTTCAAAGGCAGGAAGAAATGGATACGGAACAGGCCACCAAAACCAAAACCACGAAAAAGAAATGGATATGGATTGTATTAATTAAGAGAGTGATTAACTCTGTAATGGTGCTGTTAGAAAAAGACCATAAAAGCCATCTACGGGGGCCTCTCAGCCTCTGCCTCTCCTTCGTATTATTATTATTATTTTTTTATTCTTACTAAATGATACGATGAATCGCGGATTAGGCCCCAAGAGAATCAGTGGAAAACGACGCTATTGAAATAAATTAAATTTTCAGTTTGACCCTTGAGTTTTCTTAATATTATCAATGTTGGAAGTATGTACTAAATTAATTAAATAAGAGGAGGATTCAAATATCACCATTTTTGTGACTCGGTAATGTGATTATGTCTCCATCTTGTAAACTTTATTAACTTAAATATAAAATTTAATTTTGAAATAAAATCATTAGTTATGATCTATGTTATTCTTTCTATACACGTGTAAAAGTTAACGACATTTCAATTTTTATTTTATTGATATTAAGAACTTGCAAAAATAAAAATACACTAATGTAAATAATTTAAGGACGTTGATATTTTAACTCATTGTTTCATATAGAAAAATAATATTTTTTATGCGAATATAGAAAATATAATATTATCACATCTAAAGGTTTTATTTTCGCATACAAGTTTTTAGAAAATTTGTTTTTTAAAATATTTAAAAGTGAAGACATAATAAAATAAAATAAAAAATAGTGACATTAATTTGAACCATCGTCTTTAAACAAATGGAGATACATCAAATATTAAAATATAATATAACTTCTCAACTAAATTAGATTTTGATCAAATTTATTGAAAAGTATTTTAAAACTTATGTTTCAACACATGCATACATATCATATGTAAGCTAATTAAATAACAAATTTGAAAATGACACGGTGCAAAAAAGAATGCAATTTGCTATTATATTAAATATATAGCTCAACTGGTTGGAAAATATATTAAATAGTACTCGCCGTATACTTACCACCTTAGAATTAGATTGCGTTCCAAAGGGACAACGTTACCTTGCTTTCACTTGTGATCTACATCGATCTACAGCATCTGCATGTTAATAGAATAAAGACAAAAAAAAAAAAATTAAAGATAACTATAATATTTGAACTTAATTGAGAATAAATAATACTAATCCTAATACTATTTTTGACTTGATTATATATTGAATACACTGGATTTGGATGTATTCTTGCAACTATATATAGGTTATATGCATGCATTTTGCAACTTAAATTTGGATTCTTGCATCTACAACTTATATAGTTAATTATATAATTTTGTGTCACTGATTTATATGCATGCCATAACAGATTTATAGTTGTTCCATTAAACGACCAAAAACTCAATCAATCATATAGTGTTGCGGCTATATCTATATAAAATATTAATGTCGAACAAAAAGCATTTTCATTACTCGATCTAGAAAGAAAATAATGGTAGATGTAAAAATTCACAGAAAATAATGTCCTTCAATCGCACGTTGCTTCTTCCCACATCGTCTCAAACGAAGTTTTATCATAAGAGTCTTCTTTATTTTCAAAAATTATATAATTGATTTCATATGGAATATGAAATCATAAATAGTTGTTGGTTTAACCCCCATCATAGTTGCATATAAAAATCATATATTGCTTCTATCAATATGATTCACTAACTAACTTCGTTAATAAAAAAACTAAAATTATAGATGACCTTATCTACACACAAGCGACGTTGAAAAGGAATTTTGTTTTCTTTTGTTTTCTTTTTTGAGGAAAGAAAAGATGATAGGAGAAGCCTCTGCATGCACCATAATAACAATAAAATATAGGGACCTTGATGTAAAAGAAGTATGTAATTTGTATGTTAATAGTTAATAGTTCGGGTTAGGTCAGTATGGGCCGGGGGATGGCAAATTCAAATTTGGTTGGGCTGTAATGTGAATTTGGTATGGTAGGAGATTTATGTGAAGCAGGTGCAGGTGGGAAGCGTATTCTCTGCGGAGCTGTGCGGAACTTTTAATCTGGTCCGTTCGTTTTGATTTGGCACGAATCTCAAAGCCCAATAATACAGCCCCTCCGTTAGCCCGAATATCAGAGCGGCTGAGAGTTAATCTGGTCCGTTCGTTTTGCTCCGCAGAGGATACATATCCGGTGCAGGTGCAGGTGCAGGTGCAGAACAGGGAATTAATTTTTAGAATCCGAATCCTCCCTCCCAGTACCCGATTCAAGCAAATTGAAACGGACGGTCCAGATCAAGTAAAAACGTTATAACTGTATATGTATAGTTTGAGTTTGAGTTTGTATAGAATACACACCTACCAAATAAATAAATAAATAAAGAATAGGGAATTAGTAATTAAGAAACACAGAGGAAGTCACGTTTTATTTACCCACCTAGGCTAAGGTAAGGCTAAGGCTAAGGCTAAGGCTAAGGCCTCAGTCACACGTCTTCTCCTCTCCCCTCTCCATCTCTCTGCTTTCAGTTTCAATTAATCTCACCTCAACCTATTCTATTCTATTCTATTCTATATTTCTCCTCTCTGTCTCTACTTCTCACTCACATTCATCTTTTTTTATCTAAAACTTCTTTTTGCTTAATTAATTTACCTTGGTTTTCTCACTAGCATACATTACTGATCACTAGCTGCATCCCCTCCCCGCCCCGCCTTGATTCTTCCATCAAACATCCAATCTAATTTCCTCTCGCGCCACGTGGAATTCCACTGATTGGTTAGTGGAGGGAGATTCCCACCGCGTTTCTCTGCCACCACAGTTCCTCCCCTCCCCTCCCCTCCCCTTGTAAACAAAACGACAAAGAAGCACTACACAGTTACACTCCTAGAAGCTACTACAAAGTAGAAATCCAAAAGGCTCTTGTTACATCACATGTATTGATGTATATATGCTTGCCATCATATTCATACAACCAAATATTTAATTTAACACAGACGAAAAATAAAAATGGAAATTCGCACCATGAGGAGCGGCGCACCCTCGCCGGCGTCTTCACTGAGCTGGGGTTCGCAAAGCTTCACCTACGATGGTGAGGAGTTTGTCGAGGTGACGCTTGACTTACACGACAACGACACCTTGATCTTGCGCAGTGTTGAACCCGCACAGCCTGGCATCAACGGCCATGACACGGCCTCCTTTGCCACAACTCCTTGCTCGTCCCGTTCGTCTTCAATCAGACGCAGCTCATCCAACCGCCTCTTGCAACTGTCTCAGGAGTTCAAGACGGAGGCGGTTACTCGTGCACGACAATTCTCTCATGAACTGAAGGCAGAGTTCAAGCGGCTTTCTATAAGCCGGAGCAAGGGGAGCGGACGCACCACGTCCGCTTCTGGAAATGGAGAAGCATGCTCGGCAATCGAGTCTGCACTGGCAGCACGAGCCGCCAGACGACAGCGCGCCATGCTAGACCGGAGCCGTTCTGGCGCGCATAGAGCTCTAAGAGGCCTTAGGTTCATCAGCAACAGCAAGGCGAATGCATGGAGCGAAGTCGTGAGCAAGTTTCACGCTCTTGCGAACGACGGGTACTTGTGCCGGTCCGATTTTCCAGAATGCATAGGTAAATATATAATTTGTTTTAACATCATTTTTTTTTTATTTTGTGTTCTTGGTAGCTAGTGAAGCAAACCTAGCTTTTATGTATATATATATGTTTGTTTGATTTGGGGTAATTAAATAAAGGAATGACGGAGTCGAGGGAGTTTGCGCTGGAGTTGTTCGATACATTGAGCAGGAGGAGGAGAATGAAGGTGGAGAAGATATGCAAAGAGGAGCTGCATGAGATTTGGTCGCAGATCACTGATGAAAGTTTTGATTCCCGCCTTCAGATATTTTTTGACATGTAAATATGCTAACTTGTATATAATATAAGAAAAAAGAAATGAACAATAAATAACAAGTTAGAGTTAGAGGACCAATATGAAAACAAATCTTTTTCTTTGTTTTTTCCCTTTTTAACTTTTTATAGGGTTGACAAGAATGCAGACGGCCGGATTACAGAAGCGGAAGTTAAAGAGGTAACTAATTAATATTTCGAACATGCATAATTTATTTGGCATTTTAATTTCTCTTTCCTTTTTCCTTTTTTTTTAATTTCCTTTTTCCATGTTCTTTCGGGTACTTTTACTTTTATAATTATAAAAGGAAGGTCGGTCTTCTTAGGCAATACAAAAGAATTAGTGGGACCAGCAGGCAGGTTTATGTAATATATAAACAGCAGCCATTGCATTTTGTAGCTGCTCTTAATTATAAAAATTGATGTCCGTCTGTTCATTTTTTTTTTTGTGGATAATTTAAGTCGATTTAAATGTGAAAATTTGGGCTGTCACTCTCTAGCAAGAAATGAAAGTAAAAAAGCCTTGTTAATTTCTTCTTTATATTTTGACTTTTCACCTTTTTTAATTATATGGGTTCAGTGAGCTGAACCGGAGATCGCCACCAACCCCACCAGTAACAAAATCCTGTCTATATCTGTGCTCTCCACCTGGTGGCTGGTGCGCCATTTTCAACAATGCTGACCTATCCGTAGTATGAACTGGTGTTTGTAGACCTAGTCTAGGTTGTAAAGTGAATAAGACCAAATTGAAAGATAGAGACAGAGTTGATACTTGATATACCTTAGCACTTTTTACAGATCAATTAAGTCAATTTCCATCTGAAGGGTCATGGTGCGAAAATAACTCAATTGACACTTTTGACTTTTAAAAAAGAAAGTACGAGACAAATTCACCTACTTATTTTTGTACTCTTCCAGCCTTCCAGGTTCCAGCAGAGGGAGACTGTTACTATTAACCTTCTTTTTGTTAAAAAAACAATACTATGTAGGATTGTATTATTTCATAATTCACGGTGTCACTTTCCAAACTAATTATAACCCGAAATACACGGTTTAGGTAAAGTCGTTTAACATTTTTGTTTTCAAAAAAACCAACAAAAATATAAATGAAAAAGGCATTGATTAATTAGTGTATCTTAGTGTACCATCTATAAAAAAAAAAAACGCATTGATCACAAGATGAATATAATAAACATTCAGAGGTGTTTATTTGTTTTTGTTTTTCAGATCATAATGTTAAGTGCATCTGCAAATAAATTGTCGAGGCTGAAAGAACAAGCCGAGGAGTACGCAGCTCTAATCATGGAAGAACTCGATCCCGAGAAGCTCGGCTACGTCGAGGTGTGTTGCAAGTACATACATCCCATCATTTTACTGATTTTTCGTATTGCACTAGTTTCATAAACTAAAAAAAAGTGAATTATGATTGTATAAAACAACATCTAAATAGTAAATACTCAAAAAATTTATTTAGAGGTTGTTGTGGGGCCCAATATTCTGGTTTTTGATAGTTTGGTAGGTCTCTCCAGCTTAGTATATATTTTCTGGTTAATAATTTAGAGATACAATATACCTTTTCATTCCTTGTGGGAATTTGCTTCTTCCTGTAGCTAAAAATATCCCACTAAATTAATCACTATCTCGCTCTAATTATTAATTAGGATGCCAAATTGACACTGATATGTAGCAAACTCACAAAGGATGTGAAAAAATCAACATGGACGTACATAACAAAAATATAGAATTATGACAGAATTATCTACAGGAATAAGTAAAATTTGGATCGAGTAATTAATTAGGGATTATTGTACATTTGATCTCAGCTATGGCAACTCGAAACACTGCTATTACAAAAGGATACATATGTGAACTACAGCCAAGCATTGAGCTACACAAGCCAGGCTCTGAGCCAGAACCTGACCAGCCTAAGAACAAGAGGTCCGATCAGAAATCTCGGGACAAAAATTAAATACTACGTAGAAGAAAATTGGAAGCGGTTATGGGTAATCGCTCTATGGATATGCATCATGGCAGGTTTATTCACATGGAAATTCATTGAATACAAAAGCCGGTACGAGTTTCTTGTCATGGGCTATTGTTTGACCACTGCGAAAGGCGCAGCTGAGACCTTGAAATTTAACATGGCACTGGTTCTGTTGCCAGTTTGCCGGAATATCATGACATGGCTAAGGTCGACACGAGCCGCTTCTGTTTTGCCATTTGATGACAATATCAACTTCCACAAGGTTAATCAGTTCATAGTTTGGATTGCACATTTTCTTAATTAAGATTTACAAATGTTGAATTTCCTTTTTGATTAGATTTTTTTACCAGACCATAGCTGCTGCAATAGTGGTTGGGGTTATTTTACATGCTGGCAACCACCTTTCTTGTGACTTCCCGCGCCTCTTATCTTCTTCTGATGCCATGTATGCTCCAATGAGGCACGAATTTGGGGAAACGAAACCAACATACCTCGAGCTTCTACGGGGCCCAGTGGGAGTGACAGGTATCATAATGGTGATTTGCATGGTGGTGGCATTTACACTCGCAACACGGTGGTTTAGACGAAGTGTGGTCAAATTACCCAAGCCATTTGATCGGCTCAGCGGTTTCAATGCATTTTGGTACTCGCATCATTTCTTGGCGCTTGTTTATGTCTTGCTCATTATTCATGGCCAGTTTCTCTACCTCGTTCACCACTGGTACCTCAAAACGGTACATTTTGATTTTTTATTATTATGGTGACTTGTGAGATCGAAAATCATGGCATGAGAACTGACTTTATATATTCTTCATTTCAGACATGGATGTATCTTGCAGTTCCTGTTTCACTTTATGTGGGAGAGAGAGTCTTAAGAGCTCTGAGATCTCGGCATTACTCTGTACAAATACGAAAGGTAGCCATAAGGAAAGCAAAAAAAAAGCACCCCTTAAATTTAATTAATTTCTCCTTATTATATAATACATACATCGTTGCACATTTAGGTTGCGATATATCCAGGCAATGTTCTATCACTACAAATGTCGAAGCCACCAGCCTTTCGGTACCAGAGTGGTCAATACATGTTCGTTCAGTGCCCTGCCGTGTCACCTTTCGAATGGTGCTTATCAAAATTAGTTTCTTACCAAATTTTTAGATAAAACTAAATAAAATAGATGTTTTAATTTTAAATTAATTAGATTTATCCTTTAACTAATTTACCCTAATTTGCTTGTAACTTGAAGGCATCCCTTTTCAATAACCTCAGCACCTGATGACAACTATCTCAGCATACACATAAGACAGCTTGGTGACTGGACCAGGGAACTCAAGCGGGTCTTTGCCGAGGCTTGTGAGCCCTCTGTAGATGGTAAAAGTGGCCTTCTCAGAGCTGATGAAACTACCAAAAATTGGTAATTAAACCTAGCAGAATCATATTATCAAATGTTGTAGGGTAAACTTTGCTCTCTTTGTCTGGTAATAGAATATCGGCACAGTAAATCTGAGCAAGTGATATCCATTTTTTACCACAATGCAGCCTACCAAAGCTCTTAATTGATGGACCATACGGTGCACCGGCTCAAGATTACAAAAACTACGACGTGCTACTACTAGTCGGACTGGGGATCGGTGCCACACCTTTTATCAGCATACTGAAAGACCTACTTCATAACATGGTTAAAATGGAGGAACAAGATGTAAGTCCTTTGTTGAGGATTTTGATATCTACCAACCTCAATTAATCAGTCGTTAAAAATTGCTTCATTTATTATTAGGAGGCTAGAGAGGATCAATATCGGGAGTTGGATCAGAGTCTTGAACACTTTGATCTGGCGACGCTGATGCGGATCATGTCAGGATCCCACAGGAGATCCTTCAAGACCACTAATGCCTATTTCTACTGGGTGACTCGGGAACAGGGTTCATTCGATTGGTTCAAGGGAATCATGAATGAGGTTGCTGATTTGGATCAAAGGGTAATTAACACATTAATTACATTTATTAAAATTATCGACTCATATATATGTTTGTCTCTGTATGTGTATATTATATTTAATCAAGTAATTGATTGCTGATTAACAGGGTGTAATCGAGATGCACAACTATCTCACGAGTGTATACGAGGAAGGGGATGCAAGATCTACACTAATCACGATGCTCCAAGCTCTTAATCATGCCAAAAATGGTGTCGATATCGTCTCCGGAACAAGAGTAAGACTTGTTGTTCCTGTATTTCTCTTTTAGTAGAAAATCGCGATTTAGGTGGATCAAGTTCATCCATGAATTATTCTTCAAAAAAGCAAGTCCAGATTGTGAGATCATTTTCTGGTGCCATCAACATATATAGAAATAGCCAACACCAATATTAGGAATCTTAATTGGTTCTGTCTCCATCAAAACAGATAAACAATGCATATACATATAGAGTGTCTTTTGTAAATTTCATATCATATGCAAGCCATGACATCACATCAGTACTGGTAGTTGCACTGACCAAATAGATCGATAAAAAAACAGTATTTTTATTTGTTGGCCTTCTGCAAAAGTAGTTATTCTGTTTTCTAACATGTTGACTTACTTATTTATAACTTTCAAATTAAGAGAAAAATCTGTTTATTTTATTAAACTTAAACAAAATTTTCAGGTGAGAACACATTTCGCAAGGCCTAATTGGAAGAAGGTATTCTCAAGAGTATGCTCTAGGCACCCATATGCAAAAATAGGTCAGTGTCATCAGTTTTACTTTTAGTAATAACAACTACATGATATGATATCATGTTATTTATGTTAAGTCATTAATGTATTTTGATTTTTTACTACTATATATTTCTCTTTTTAGGTGTGTTCTATTGCGGGGCACCTGTCTTAGCGCAGGAATTAAGAAGACTTTGTTATGAATTCAACCAAAAAGGGACAACAAAATTTGAGTTTCACAAGGAACACTACTAAAGCAAGTACAGAGAAATACTTGCAATTAAGATGGTTGGTAGCGGATGAGATATATATTTGTTCTAGAAGGTCTTCCCTTGCATTTGGGGTTTGGTAAAGATAGAATTTTGAAGCTAATAAATTATGATTTTTACGTGGATTAGACATTTTATAGAATAGATAGGTCGGTATAGAAGATAAGAAAGAGTTTGTGTGATTGATTTGGAAGTTGAGAATTGAGAGAAATCAGGTTCAACACTTCAGCATTGGTAAGAAACATAATTTTCTCGGTAGTTAGGAGGTCGACTTTGTTGAAAACTATAGAAACATAATAAATTACAAGCACCTTTATCTTGCTTTCCTACGATATATGATATATCGATCTTGTCATTTTATCTAGCAAATGGTATGAACTTAATATTAATTTAGGCAGTGCCTTAATTTCTGATTAATTCCAAGATACCTATATTACTATATAGTATAGACATATATAGAGTGATGCTATGGTGCTTTGGGAAGTAAAGAGGGTGTTTTACTTCCCGCTCATATCTTCATTTTTAAAGTTCAAATAGTCGATCCGAATTTCTCAACATGATTTTCATATTAATATGTGCTTGGAGACCAAATTTTATATTTTTTGGAAATTTTTTACTATTTGTTTAGAATTTTTGAAAAAAAAAAATTTGGAATTTTTTTTTATTATTTTTTATTTAATGAAAAGCTGTGATTTTCAAAAATTCTTAACAAATAGTAAAAAATTTTCAAAAAATATAAAATTTGGTTTCCAAACACATATCAATAGAAAGATTATGTTGAGAAGCTCGGATCGACTATTTGAACTTTGAAAATGGAGATATGAGCGGAAAGTAAAATACCCTCTTTACTTCTCAAAGCACCATAGCATCACTCGACATATATATATATATATATATATATGAGATTGGCTAATGTAATAACGTTAGAACTTCGGCCGAAGTTCTAACGGGTCGTTTTTGCAATTTCAAAATCCAAACAACCCATCCGAACCGTTCAACATGTTCTCTATATTGAAATGTGCTTGGAGACCAAATTTTACATTTTTTGGAATTTTTTTGCTATTTATTAAGCCACTTTGAAAATTCTGATCCGGTGGTCCAGAAAATTTGGCTGTTTTTTACTGTTCACCGTTGGATCAGAAACTTTCAAAGTGGCTTAATAAATAGCAAAAAAATTCCAAAAAATGTAAAATTTGGTCACCAAGCACATTTCAATATAGAGAACATGTTGAACGGTTCGGATGGGTTGTTTGGATTTTGAAATTGCAAAAACGACCCGTTAGAACTTCGGGCCGAAATTCTAACGTTATTACATTAGCCAATCTCTATATATATAATATATATATATATATATATATATATATATATGAGAGTGGCTAAGATCAAAGTGGTATGACCAAGGCCATTGGTGCTACCAAGTCGTTTTTGGATTTTTAAAGTCCAAACGGTCGATCTAAACCGTTAAATGTGATCTCTATATTGAAATCTGCTTGGAGACCAAATTTTACATTTTTTGGAATTTTTTTACTATTTTTTAAGCCACTTTGAAAATTGCTGATCACATGGTCCAGAATTTGGTTGCACTGTTTTTACTGTTCACCCGAATCTGCCATTTTCAAAGTGGCATAAAAAATAGTAAAAAAATTCCAAAAAATGTAAAATTTGGTCTCCAAGCATATTTTAATATAGATTGAACATCTAACGGTTTGAATCGACTATTTGAACTTTAAAATTGCAAAAACTAATTGGTAGCACCAAGGCCTTGGTCATACCACTTTGACCTTAGCCACTCTCTATATATATATATATATATATATATGTTGCACACTTGCACAATGATCGAGACAGTACTAGCCCCTGCCATATTTAAATTTTCATTTCTTATACATTTTGCTGCGCTATAAGTTTACTCAGCTCCAAACTTTTAAAAAATAATACAATTAAGCTTGTCATTAACCATTTAACCATTTTATAAACCCCTAGCATTAAAATTCTCATAGCACATCATCATTTAATGATGTTTCAAAAGCAAACCAATTAAACCGTTAAATTGCATCCCGTCAGATTAAAATTTTCTAAACGCCTGTTCAACTCTTGAAACCATGGTTAACCTAAAAGACCGAGCTCTAAAGGGAAAGGGGCCGGTCCGATGGCTATCACACCAAGATCCGATGCCGGGATGGAGTCATTTGATCCGCTCCATGATTCGCGCACTTATTTAGATTCAAGGGATGGATTTTAACATAAATTGTCTGTACGAACTTTAATGCGGATCGAGCAGTTCCGACCGAACATAAGTTACCTAAATTTGTTTTGTCAGCATCAAAAATTAATTTTGGGCTTTGATTGGACTTTTTCTATAATACATCAAAAAAAAAATATATACTTTCTGTGATTTAGATTGGAAATAATAGTCCATTGGGTTGGATTGAAGCGAGTGGGTTTTAAATTCCAAAAACCAAATGGAGTTGAAACAAAGCAAGATGGGCTTTTATTGCTGTAGATAACCTCTTCAAAATAGATCTATTAGGCAACTGCAAAGATTAATTGGGCTCAACTGAATAACTTCTCAGAGAGCATTTCAGGGGAAAATAAACAGAGAGAAAATTAAGATCTGTGGGGTCCAGAGTCAGTAATCTACCATACCAGCACTGTTTTTAAACGCATCAAGACTGATTTAAGAATACAAAACCTCGAGAAAGAGAGAGAGAAAGAGACATGGAACTCCCCAACAAACTCTATTTACTCCTGTGACGCCAACGGTCAACTATCACCATCTAAACCCTCCGACTTTTAAACCCATGAAAGGACCTTTTAATGACTTCTCCGTTTTTACTAAACTGGACTGTCCAGTATTTCTGGAGCACTGGTAACATGCACTAATCATAGGTTGATAATAAATGGGATCCCTCCATTTAAGAATACATTACAAAATATAATTGGAGATCATCCTGAGTTCCTAGCTAAGGCTTCAAGCCTTCAACGGCAACCGAACTCATAAAGAAACCGGTTCAAGTTCTAATTTATATATTCATCTCACTAGAGCCACACAAAATTTTAAATTTACCATGGAAGATTACACCAAGAAGAAGAAAGAACTCTCTGTTCAATCACCATCTGTTCATCCCACAAACAACACCTCGGCCTCCTATAGACATTCAAAACTCCACGTCAATCGCCGCCATGTCACTTACTTGTGTGCGTGTTGCACCGGCATAACTGCAATTCTCAGTCTTGTGATCCTCATTCTCTCTTTTACCCTTTTCAAAGTGAGAGACCCGACACTCACGTTGAACTCAATTACAGTTGACAGCTTCAGAATCAACACATCAACGAGTCAGAAAAATTTGGTATCAGCTAACGTCACACTCGTCAGTGACATATCGATCAAAAACCCCAATATGGTCTCATTCAAGTTCAGCAGAACACTAACCGAGTTTTACTACAAGGGAGGCACACTTGGGGTGGCGTATGCGCCAGCTGGCCAATTGGGTGCACGCAAGGACACAAGGTTAAATGTCACAATGGATGTGGTCGCGAACCGAATTGTGGAGGATAATAATGTTATAGAAAACATATTTTTTCGTGGAGAAGTCGACCTGACAAGTTATACAAGCGTTAAAGGCAGGGTTTCTGTGTTTGGGCTGTACAAGAAAGACATGGAGGTGGGGTTGAATTGTAGCGTTGTATTGGGCGTGTCGATTATAATCGTAGAGATTAAGAGCACGGCGTGCCAGGCAAGTGACTTGAAAGAATAAAGAAAGAGGTAATACCTTAGTTTTCTTTTTGTTATAAATAAAAAGAGAATTCTCATCATCTCATGAGAGGTAGGTATTTCCTTTTAAGATTGTAATTAATATATATGGACATTGCATAAATGTATGCTTGTTGGGAGCATCAATTTATAGATAGACTCAGGAAGTCCCAACAGGTAGCTCAAGCTCATATTGGAGTTGTTGCTTACGAACTTTGTCTTAGAAAAGGAAAGAAATATATATATAGATAGATTATCATGAATTCCTTTCTTGTTAATGCAATCAAAATAAGATGGGCTTTCCGGTATTACAATTTACACATTGGTTGTAACTAAATTTTGGGCCCGGATAGATGACAAAATTTGGGCCTGTAAAGAAATTGGATATTTCGAATATTGACCTTTTCACTTTTAGAAAATATCCTTTGTTATTCATGAATGTCAATTTGTCCTAGGAGATTCTATTGGCTCATTGCTTCATATTAACAAACAGATACTTTTATTAGAAATCAAGCAGTTCAGATACCTGCCTCAGAGAATTAAAACATGGATTTTGTCAATTTGTTTGTATTAGATCATGGATCACCTTTTTCCCCTTGTGCTAATGATGCGCTAAAGTTAAACACACAGAAATCATGTGTTTCCAATTAGCAAAAGGAAGCCCATGATTTTTTGTCGGATTGAATTAAAAATTCAGCTGTTTATGAATAAAATGCTACTGGTGGGTGGTGTACACTACACTTTTAACAGCAAATTCAGTTGAAAATGCAGAGGTTACTAGTATTGCTAAATATCTGAGGAAAAGAAAAAAAAAATACATCTTATTTCAGAAACCTCCCAAGAAAGATACCTTTCCCCCTTTCCCCCTTTCCAGTTTCCATGATTAACATCCTTGCTCCGACTAAGTTTTATATTTCACAATCATACTTTCAGATAATATATCAATTTCAGGAAAAATCAATACTTTACTTTAGTTGGTAAGGCTAATTAACTTGCCTTTTTTTCCCCATTTATTTTTATTCCCTTTCAAGTCCAACAACCAAAGCAAATAATTAGTCCTCTATACTTAATCATTTATCCAACAACGAAAAACCATTAAATCTAAAATGAGTTTCCCCGTTCATCAAAGTTTATACCATTTTAAATCTAACCGCTTTTGAATCCAAACCGTTCAGACTGATTCACTTCATTAGATCGAATCAATTTTAAACAGTGAATCCAAACCGTTCAGACCGATCCACTTCATTAGTTGTGCGTTTACATGCAAAATTTATAATTTTTCTAATTTATTTAGTATCAAGTCAAGCGATCAAATGTGGGAATTTTTAAGTTAATTTTAATGCATTCTATTTTCAACATTTTTGACCACCTGACTTAGATACTATAATAATTCGAAAAAAAAAATATTTTTTTTTCATGTAAATACATCACTGGTAAAGTAAATCGGTTTGAACGGTTTGAATTGATCGTTTGAAATCTATCCAATAAATTTTGAAGTTAGTATCATATGACACCGATGTCATACTAGCTGGACAACTTTCTTTGTGGGATCAAAATTTTCAATTAATATATCCAATTTTCTATATTATTTTCAATATATTTCTATAATTAAAAAATTGTGCGAGTTATTAATCTGCCCCTAAAATTGTTATATGCTTTGAAATCATACTCCCAGCAAACACTACAGTCTAGAGTCTACAGTGCATTGGTAAAGTTTGACCAGGCATCCCCACTAGATGACCTGAATAAAAGCAACTCACAAGTCACAAGTCACAAGTCACAAGTCAAGTCTACTAAAAATGCTGAAGCGTTCCATGCCATAGCGAGTTAGCGACGCCAACACGCGTGTGACTGTGACCTACCTTCACAAATTAAGTGAAAAAGGATGAAGAAAAGATGGCAAATAAAGAAAAATTAAAACAGAGAAAGTAAATGAGCAAAAATGACTTTGAAAAAGAGAAAGTGAAGCACCCTCTTAAAGCAATATTTACACTAAGAAGACAGAAGCATTAGCATCCTATCCCTATATATGTCTAATTCTTTCATGGAATTAGCATTGATTTAGTAAACTTTACCTTCTCATGTCCTGCAAAAATATGCTTAAAGTCATGTCTCTGTCTTTCTGTTGCTCTACCTCTATGAACAAACAAGTGAAACTTTGAACAATTAATATACCATTAAAAGTAGCTAGCTAGCTTCGTGAATCTCTCTTTCTTTCAGCATGAATTGCATGAAAAGCATCAAAAAAGTTAATTTTAAGAAAAGAACATGAGATAAGCCCTGCCCCTGCCCATGCCATACAAAGGAAAAGTTCAAAATTATATTAAAATTTGGTAGATATATATATATATATATATTAATTGGACTTTTGACTGGACTTTTTCTTAAAGAGATATATATATATATAGAAATAAAATCTATGCTATGCTATGCTAGGAAAAGTTAAAATTATTGCTGTAGGGTGTTAGCTTAGCATAAACTAAAGATATCATTTCAGGAAATAGTATGATACATTGAGTAGGGGTGTAAACGGACACGTATATCCGGCCGGATATCCGCTCCGAATCCATCATATAATCCGTATCCGGATTTAAACGGATACGGATATTGCGGATACGGATATCGCGGATACGGATACGGATAATTATCAATTACCCATAGAAGATGCGGATACGGATACGGATATGGTTTTAAATTTTGATATCCGTTTACTATCCGTATCCGTATCATGTGAGGTTTTAAATTATTTTGCCTTCAAGGAGATTTGAACTCATGTTATGTGAAGTGAAAGTCTAAACAACCAAGGTACAAACCACTACACCACACTATTAATAAAATAAATGTCTTATATTCTCTCATCTTTCTAACATTAATATCTCCATCAACTTACAATTATTCATTTATTTTTATATTTAAATTTTATTAATTATTAATTATATCTTAAAGTTCATATAACTCAATATCCGACAATTATCCGTTCTATATTCGTATTCGAATCCGTATCCGTAAATTATCCGCTCCGTATCCGTATCCGTTTAAGGCGGATATGGTTTTAAATTTTGATATCCGTTTACTATCCGTATCCGTATCCGTATCCGTTCATTGAAAGGCGGATACGGATTTGGTATTAGCATTATCCGCTCCGAATCCGCTCCGTTTACACCCCTAACATTGAGGCATCATATCAGGGTAGCTGCTAGCAAATTTACATTCTTTTATTGGTAAGTGGTAACTGGTAACTGAATATTTTGTTATTGTTAAAAGCACATGCAATCCTGAACAAATAAGGCACATATAAGTAAAAAAACTGAGATAGATCTTCATCTTAATACAGCTCTCACGAGTTTTGGACTCTTGGTTTAGCATTTTTCTTTTTGGTTGTAGTCTCTGCTGGAGAATTTTTTATCTATAGAAATTGTTAAATACAGATGTACGAAAATAGAAAGAGTGTCTTGTTTCCAACAAATATAGTCTGACTCAATGAGTCCGATCCAAATTTATGAATCGGTCTCAATGGTCCAGATCCATCAATATATATATATTTTTTTTTGTAAAAGAGGCATAGATGCCCATTTGCATTAGCAAAATGATAGTCATAATTACACAAGCACCAACAATAAAAACCTGTGTCCCCACTCCAGATTTCTAAAACAACCACATAAAAGGGCAATCAACAGCATAACAATGAGCTAAACTATTACTTATTACAAACAAGAACTTGCCCCAAATAACAGCTAAAAGGAACAAAAAAGTAGCTATTCAGCCGCAGCATTAGGAGCTTCCCCATCCATCACCACCATCTCAGGAGTTTCAGTCCCATTCCCGCAGCGGAATTTCGTCGACCGCATCAGGAAGCCAAGTCACCAGCTCTTGCACCACGGCATCCTTGATATTTCCTGACCAATATTGGATTAAAGACCCATCAATATATATATATATATATAGAGAGAGAGAGAGAGAGAGAGAGGGGGGGGTTAGCTAATATCAAAACGTTTGTTTCGGAGCGGTGGTGCAACCAATTGATTTTCTGATTTTCAAAGTCCAAACGGTCGATCCAAATCTTTAGATGTGATCTCTATATTATAATGTACTTGGAGACAAAATTTTACATTTTTTTTGAATTTTTTTACTATTTATGAAGCCTTTTTAAAATTACTGATTTTAATAAACAGTGAAAAATTTATGGATCATTGAAAACGGCGATTTTAAAATTAACTTAATAAATAGTAGAAAAATTCTAAAAAATGTAAAACTTGGTCTCCAAACACATTTTAATACAGATTGAATGTTGAACGGTTTGGATCGACTATTTGGATTTTGAAAATATAAAAACCGAAACGTTTGTTCCGCGGCCTAAGAACAAACGTTTTGATATTAGCCAACTTCTAAATATAAATAGGGATCAAGTTACAACAATTTTGAGTTACAACAAAGTTACAACAACTATTTTTTTCATTTTCAAAGTCCAAATTGTCAATCCAAACCGTTCAACATGATTATCTAAATAAAATGTGCTTGCAGATCAAATTTTACATTTTTTTTGAATTTTTTACTATTTAAGATGGGTACAAAATTCAATGGTCTGAATATGACTATTTTTTGTAAAATACTTAATAAATAGTAAAAAAATTCAAAAAAATGTAAAATTTGATCTGGAAGCACATTTTATTGTGGAGATCATGTTGAACGGTTTGGATCGACCGTTTGGACTTTGAAAATGAAAAAAAAATGGTTGTTGTAACTTGATCCCTCCTCATATATATATATATAATTGAGCTATGGTGAGACGTGGAGTAAAACAAGTTTGTACTCCATGGCACTATATTTCCATTTTGAAAATTCAAACAACCGATCCGAACCGTTCAACATGTTCTCTATATTGAAATGTGCTTGGAGACCAAATTTTACATTTATTTTGAATTTTTTTACTATTTATTAAGCTTGTTTGAAAATCGCTGATCCGGTGGGCCAGAAATTTTACTGTTTTTTACTGTTCACAGTGGATCAGCAATTTTTAAAGTGGCTTAATAAATAGTAAAAAATTGCAAAAAATGTAAAATTTGGTTTCCAAGCACATTTCAATATAGAGAACATGTTGAACGGTTCGAATCGGTTGTTTGAATTTTCAAAATAAAAATATGGCGTGGAGTAGAAACTTGTTTTACTCCACGTCTCATCATAGCTCATCTCTCTCTCTCTCTCTCTCTCTATATATATATATATATTGATGGATCTGGACCATTGAGACCTATCCATAAATTTGGATCGGACTCATTGAATCTGATCTTTTTATATTTGTTGAAAACGAGACACTCTTTCTGTTTCTGTATATATGTATTTAATAATTTCTATAGATAAAAAATTTCCTCTCTGCTGACCCTTCTGCCCCTTTTTCTAAGCAAACACATTTTTTTATTCTTCGGTCATTTCCTCTTTTCTGATTATCGCACATTATAAATTTATAATGGCGACAACATGTAATCCAAAGAAGTGTACAATATAGAATCTATAGCTAAACGGGCTACACTGAAATTCATCATTAAACCATGTAGATCCATTCAGAATGGTACTCAGTCTCAGCTTTTATAAATTGCAATAGAACAAAAAGAAATTTAAGAAGCCATGCCCATGCTTGAATCTTAGCCTCGGATTCGCTGCCATGCTGACCACACCAAATAAAAGCGTACACAGTTCCCCATCTATCGAGGCAAAAATTCATGTACCGCTAGTCCACTACCACCCTTTTCCTTTTCGGAATTTTCCTATTCAACACAGATTTATGAATTTTCTTTGTCAATACATAGGCATTCCTGTTCCTGTGTGGTACTTGGTAAATGCTAGATTAGGTGCTCACATTTTGGGCTCAAGCATTTTCTCTGTTTTTATAACAGAGCATTATTATTATAACATTAAAAAACTTTGATTCAAACCTAACGGTAACGGGTAACGGGTAACGGGACCAAAATTTAATGTTTTGTTTTTTAAGTTTATCTCGTCTTTCGTTCTCAGAGAAAAAAAATGAAAGTTTAATTTTCTTTTGAGATTGTTGAAAGACATGCCATCTTTTCTTAACAAAAAAACAGAATCTTTATCTTTTTAGTTCCTTCCCTGTCGACTGTCGTTCTCGCTCCATTCCCTTTTTCTTTTTTTCTGAAACAGTTGTGTGTTTTTCGTCAAAGCTTTTCGCCATTGTCTCAAGCAAGTAAACGCAACAGAGAGAAGGGAAAAAGAAAATAAAAGAAAAGCAAAAGGCTCTGCAGCACGAATTCCGAGGGAAATGAGCATCGATTCAGATCTCTGTCTTTATTAATTAAAAAACATTTCCATACCAGAAACGAAAAGATAATTATTTCATTTCATTTCATTTCATTGCGCACATCGTACTTGTTTTCTTTTCCATGTTCATCTCATCATGCCTCAACGTGACCTACAAGCTTTTGCACCAGCTTTTTCAGAACCACCATAAATTTCTTATTTCAACTTTTCAGTGAATTCGTAATATATCATATACTGATTTACATACATAACATACAAGTTGCTTTCGTTTCTATACATGACCATTTTCAGGGGAAATCAAAGGCAGCAAGAAAAATATCACCATTTTGCAATTAAGACCCTACAAATCTTTGTTACTACGATTAAGCCATGGTTTATTAGTTCATGACTTCATGGCCCCATGGGTTGAGCTTGGCAATTACTAGAAAAATAATGGGCTTCATTTAGATAAATTACTAATACATTATCAAATTCATGTTAAACGAGGATCAATTTGAAGAATTCCTTTCTTCTGGACCAAAAATAATTAGCAAAATAATCAAAGGTTTGGTCTTTAGGTGCGGCTCACAGATATGATGAATCATATTGGGGATTAAATTACAAGTATTCGTGCCGATTATTTTTGTTTGTTTTCATAAAAAGGTAAAAAGACAAAATGTAAAGATACTATACTGGTACAAATAGACAAAAGAGCTTTTTATCTTAACCACGCTTCTACAAGTAAAAATTCATACAAAAAACTTACAGAGAAAACCCAAAAGACAACTTACAAAGAAAAAAAATCTAAAGGGAAGCTACTACCCTTTCCGTACATATTCACCTTCGCTACAAAATACTTTTTTTTCTTTTTGTTCTAATTTAATATTTGTTTTGTAAGGAAACTTCCTCCTGTGTTCTCAACAAAAATACAAACAAAGGAGACGAAATTAGTAGCATTAGATATTGACCCGCTTGCCTTCACCCGGGTCACTTCTTGATCTCTCTAGTGGCAATTCCATTGATCCTGTTTTATAATAAAGTCAAAACTAAGGTTAAATATATTCAAAATGAGAGTAAAAACAGAAAAAAAAACAAATGGGACAAAGGAAATGTTGCCTGAAACCAGAGGTCCCGCCACTGAATAAAATTTGAAATTCAAGGGGTACCCCATATTAATTAATTGCAACAGGCTGTGCATTTTGAACATGTGAAGAAAATAAGATTTAAAAATTCAAATCACAACTAACTGAAATATCAAATAGAAACTTATGATTACAACATATCTTGGAAGTAACAGCCACAATCATGTTCTCCTTGTAAAATTATTATTTTTATTATGATTAGCTTCCCCTGATTTTATTCGCTCTAGGCCGAATATAACCTGGTATTATACAAATATATTTTCTACCATTGAAGAACCAACTAAAACAAACCCCCTAATCTGTTGACAATCAATGAACAGAGCTTTCAAAAAACAAAACGATCCACGCAGCGCTAAACTAATACTGTATGTTAAATTCGCTACATATGTACTCTCATAAAAAGAAAATCACAAGTTTAAACTGCTACCTTTATTGAAAGAACGCTTGCAATGCGCAATGGCACCTTCAATGCCATCTTCCTTCTCTAGAAGAGTATCATCCCTTCTCTGAGCCTGAGGCACCACCAATGACTGGGGGGACCGCACAGCAGCCACAGCTGACGATGCCGACCGGCTCTTCCTTAGCCGCCTTGCAACCAACTTTATACCCGTCGGCTCGGCCGTCCCAAACCGTAATTTCTCACCAAATCCTTTTGAGACCTTCACATAAAACGGTTTTATTTTGCTGAAATATTTTTGTATTGCAAGTGGAGACGATCGTTTTTCCTGATCCTGACAAGGCGACGCGAGCTCAAAAAACAATTTAGTGGATGTGGATCGGGCGCTGTTGGAGCCCCGCAACCCGCTTTCCCGAGAAAAGAGCGAGAAGAGCGGTACTTCGGAAACGACATTTCCCCTGTTGGTCTCCAATTCCGATTTCGAATTCATCTTCTTCCCACCGAGCTTGAGCTCGCGAAATTTCCTCGGCGAGTCGACAAAATTAGACCTCCGTCTCGTCTCTGACGGGTCAAGAGACAGCAAGCTGCCGCTGAAGAACAAATCATGAGATTCCACGTCAGATTCCGTCTCTGATTCCGTTCTTAGAGAAAGAGGGAACACTAAGTCGAAGAACGGGCCCTCCTCATCGGTCTCTCGCGTATCGGTCGACGGCCTGAACACGGCCGAGGGAAAACTGGAGGCGCGAATCGTCTTCGACTTGACTCCTCTCCGTTCATCTCTGTTCCCTCTTGGCGTAACAAGAAATCCCAATACCTTCATAATAGAGAGAAAGAGATAGAGAAATGAATGCGAGGTTGGCTGGTTGAAGGGGTTTTGTCTTACTTCTGTTGTGTGCTACCAGAGAGGCACAGCGATTTCTTGTTCTCTTCTATGTTTTCTCACGCTATATAAATCCAGAGTATGCGTACAAGTTTGAAAATTAATTAATTAATTAATTAATAAATAGAGGAGCGGTTCTATCACGGGGATTGGATCGCACAAATGTAGACGGGTCCCACCACCAGGCCACCACTCATTGACTTCACTCGTGTGGGCCCACGAGTGGTAGAATCAAAAGGTTAATCGTAGTTTGAAATCGGCCGTTGGATTGTATTGGACGGTTCAGTTTCACTCAGTGTGTAGCTACTGCTACTGTGGTTTTTCATCGTTTGTTACGGAGTTAGACCCACTATTATTAACAGTTGATTATGGTGAATTATATATTAACTTTGTACTTTATTCCTACTTAAAGAAGCTTCGCAAAGGAGGAAGAGAGTTGGACAAATATGCTCCCCGGCTCTACTAACTAGGGTGATTAGTCTACAATAATTCAACGTAGAATCCTGCGGTCCAACAGAAGCATCATGTAGATTTTAATTCTAAATTATTTTACCAAACCTGTCTATTCTTTTTTTTTTTTTTTGGTGAAAAGCCCGTAGGCACATTGTATTCATAGAAATGAGATTACAAGGCTAACATAGAGCCGGGTCTCTGTGTCTCAGCTACTCGCAACAGAAAATAGAAAGAAACCAAGAGTTAAACTAAACATAAAAGAGTGCAGAAATCAGTGCAGAAATCCGAAAGAGCAGTGCATTGGAGAATACCGCATTATTGTAGGGAACGAAAGCAAGCAAGGCAGAAGCTGAGACTACTGTGTGAGGAAGAGTGGATAGGTATACCCGATGTAATCAAAGCGATTAAGTCGCGCCAAATTAGCAAGTTCGTGGGCCAGATTAATCTCTTCCCGTGGTATATAAACGCATTTGTAGGTTGGTTGGGTGATCAGGATGTTCATTAGTTGCATGAGCTCCAAGTAGGATTGCCAGTCCGCATATTGGAGGGCATCAGGGGCACCAATTGTCTTGACGAGTAACTCTGAATCCACATAGAAGGTGCAGTCAGGGATTGACCGAGCCTGTGCAACCTGTACTGCTTGTAGCAGGGCAGTGGTTTCCATGTGAAAGGGAGAGTGAGCAGTGGAGTGATATGTGAGGCCATATTGAATGAGCCGGGAGCCCATGTTCATGCAGTATACCCGATGTAATCAAACCGCGACATATAGCATCCTTTTTTCGGGTTCAGGTCAAGGCTTCATCACACCCACACGTGGATTACGGCATGGATGTGCCCTATCTCCATATATTTTTATTTTATGCATGAACATCCTTACTTCGATGCTTGCCTCTGCCATACAAGATGGTCATATCCAGGGACTTCGCCTCGGCCGCACGGCCCCCCCCGTCAGAAATCTCCTGTATGCTGATGATCTCTTACTAATGGGGCACGCATCTCCTCAAGAGGTACAAAACATTCAATACATTCTTCAGTCGTTCTGTACCATCTCGTGCCAACAATTCAATCCGCAAAAATCGAAGCTCTGGTTCTCGGACGCTACACCTTTGGTTCACATTCAAACCGCATTAAGCACTTTCGGTGCACAGTTTGCCTCACCCAGGGAAACATATCTCGGATGCCCGGTGGATGTCTCACGGCCGGCCGCCTTTCAGCCACTCCTCCAAAAAATTGATACTCGACTTCATGCCTGGAAATCCAGGCTCCTCTCCCCGGCTGGTAAAATCACACTTATCAAATCCGTACTGGAAGCGCTGTCTCTTTACCACATGAGCACCACGCAAATGCATGGGACAGTTCTCGCACAAATACGGTCCAAATTCATCCAATTTTTTTGGGGAACATCGAATCACAAAAGAGCGATTTGCTACACACGCTGGGATGTGATTACCATGCCAAAAATGGAAGGGGGTCTCGGATTGCGAGACCTGCATACCCTTAACAGCGCTCTGATTCTCAAAAATCTCTGAAAGGCTGCTTCAAGACATTCTGCATTATGGATCCCTATTCTTGCTGCGAAATATCATCCTGCTGGCACATTATGGCACACGGAGCGCACATACTCCTGTACGTGCTTTTGGCGCTCTTTGCTGCACCATCGAGCGGTCCTGGCGCCGCACCTGCGCTGGTGTATCGGTGATGGCTCACGGTGTCGAGCGTACTCTCAGCCTTGGTTCCAAGGTTGGCGATCCCTACCACCCTCGACCAATACACAACGTAATCTTCCGGTTCGGGCACTCTTCTCCCCGGACACTGCTCTGCTAAGCATGCCGGCTCTCATGAACTTTGGGGGCCTCGCACTGGCCCTCGACATACAAATGGAACATGCCAACTTGGTATTGCGGCCACAGGTGCCTGATAGGCTCATGTTCACCGCCGCCCCAAATGGTATTTTTACTCTCAAGCAGGGGTACCAGTTACTGTATCAATGGGTCCCCACCATCCGTCCGGTACCTTCTGATTCGCTTACCCGCCTATGGCGCACATTATGGCACAGCCCTGCACCGCTTCCGCGCATTCATTTTTTTATTTGGAAACTCCTGCATGAGGCGATTCCGGTAGGCGTCACTCTGCATCGACGCTTTTCTGACATCCCCGCCTCCTGCCAAATATGTCACCATGACACGGATGATATTCCACATGCTCTGTTCCATTGCTCGCATGCACGGGGTACATGGCTGCTATCCCCGCTAGGTCTTCACACACACTCTTTCCAGGGACAACCGATACAACATATTCTCTCTCAGCTATGGCAGACTCTCCCTGACGATTTGTTGCCGCTGTTTATGCTATCATTTGGCAGATTTGGAAAGCTAGGTGTGCCTTCCTATATGGTGACGAGCTACTCAGACCACTCCCAACAATTCGAACAGCCTGCAACCTCATTGACAATGTCCGGCTCAGCTCCTGGATCCATCAACATATCCCTTTACCAACACCTGTGGGATCGGTAGCCACTGTTGCCGCCCACCTCGTCACACAGTACAAATGCTGGTCTGATGGATCCTTCACTCAACCTGACCAAACCTGTCTATTCCAATAACGTAGGTTATTGGCATCTGAGTTTTAGATTTTCAAACACTACCTTCCCTCTCTCATTGTAACAATTACGTTATATTGCCACACCAATTCAATCTGATATAGAAATTAACTAGGGTGTGATGTGCTCATTAAGAACGGTTGATGAGCACAACTCCAAAAATTTATTGAATTGACTTCAAATGATGAATCCAAACCGTTAACACCTACTTCATAAGGTATGTTACATGCAAAAATGTTGACTTTCGAAATCATTTAGTACAAGGTTAACCGGTAAAAAAAATAAAAAAAAATGAATACATAAAACAACTTATAAAATAATTTATAAAAGGCTATTTTTTTTTACCAATTGGTTTTGTACTAAATGAGTTCGAAATTTCCAAAAAAATCATGTACATGCATCGCTAATGAAGTAAATGGATTTCAACAGTTTGAATTTGTCGTTTGAAGACTATTTGATAGATTTCTGAAGCTATACTAACCAACCCTTATTAGTGAGCACATCATACTTTAGGTCTACTCAATTTGAGCAAAGCTAGGGTGTGATACAGTGATGTGTTCACAAAGAGGGTTTGGTGAGCACAAATTCAAAAATTTATAGAATCAGCTTCAAATGATGAATCCAAACCGTTGAAACACATCTACTTCATGAGGGATGAGTGTACATGCAAAATGTTGAAAGTTTCGAATCATTTTGTACAAAGTTAAGCGGTAAAAAAATAAACATTTTATAAGTTATTATATGCATTCATTTCATCATTATTTTGACCACTTGACTTTTACTAAATGAATTCAAAATAATTAAAAATTCGCATTACTTATGGAGTAGATGAGTTTCAACATTTATTATTTAAAATCAATTCGATAGATATTTTGAGTTATGTTCATCAAACGCTATTGGTTAACACAATACACCCTAAATTTGCTCTTCAATGAATACAAAAGATAATTTTTGTTAGTCAATAGTCATACAAAATGACAAAATAATTAATACCGCCTATATATCTAAATATTTTTCAACACGAACACGTGTTGTGGACTCTATCTTGAGACCTTGACTTGGTCAAATTTTTTACGCCATATAAATGTAATCTGGAAGTAAAAAATGAGTAGCGTTTATTTTTAAACAATTATTTATGCTATAAATTTTGGAGGGAACAGGAATAGGAACTGGAACAGGAACTGGTTCATTAATTTGCATATAATTTGAAATGCGCAATTAATGGTGGTGTTGGTATTTAGAAGGATTGCAGAGGAGCGTGGGAAATTCACTTTCTGTAACTTTATGTGGACCCATTTGCAGATTGGACGGAGATGGTGCAAAGTGTGAGGTTGTGCGGTGCATGTTCTTTGAGCTCTGAATGTTAGAGATGGGTCAGGGTCATGAGCCTACGGGGCTACGGGCTCAGGCCTGATGATTCAGACTAGCCCCAATACCATTCCCATTACCACCTGAAAAGCATCAATTACCAGTTAACCAGTCAAGATTTTGATTATTCACTGTTCCCGGAACCACCTCAGTTTTTATCAAGATTATTTCTTTAGATGAAATTTTGTACAAACGAAAGTAAGTATAGATTATAGAGTAGCTGAATAGGAAGACTGACTTGACTGATGTAACAGTGTGGTGAGACGCAACTCTGACAGGGGAGGAAGACTCATAAATCATAATAAGCAGCTGAGGCTGAGGCTGAGCCTGAGCCGGGTCATGTTGTGTAGTTTGGGCAAACTCGAGTGCATTCCGGCTCGGCAGTCTATGCCTCTCTCTCTCTCTCTACTCTCCAGTCTCCGCCTGACATCGTACGGTCCCTGCTTCTGCTCTGGTTTTTATGGCACTTTGACCCGATTCTCACCATCCCTTGCGCACTTGGCGGGAAATATATCTCGGAAATTCTACGTCACCTCTTTTTCTACGTTGTTTTACACTTGTTTGATCTGGCAGAATCTAACGGCATTCTTAACATTCTTACGGTGCTTTTATTTGTTCTAGTAGAAGAGTCGTGAGAAATAGATGTTTGTACCATGTGTGGCCGAAGACTGTGGTGTAACAGTTGGGCGTATTTGCGCTGTTAGATGATACACATACAGATTTTATTGTGCTTTCCAGGTTTTCGCCGGATTTTCTGTGGCACGCTGCCATCAAATAATTAGTTTGGTTAACTTAATCGCGCGTTTTTAATGCTGCAAAGCCACGCAATTACCTGCCACCATTCCTAAATGAATTTAATCTGTCGGGTGTATTACATTAAGATTGAGCAATAATTAATTTACTCTCTCGCAGGATATAATCAAATTTAACGTAGTTTAGGAACACACAGTGCAAAAATAACTTGTCGTAACATAAAGCAAGGTAAGTTAACCGAGACAGAATTGTTGGAGGATTAAAATGTTTTCATTGTTGTTTTGTGAATGCCATATTTTTTTTTCGATGCCAGTTGAGAAAGTAATAAAAACAGAGTTGGTTATTTGGTGGGACGGGTGCCCAAAGCTGAGCAAAAGAGCTGCAACGAATGCTAACGTTATGATAGCATTTGTTCCAGAAGCCGGGCCTACAGCTGCAACCAATGCTATTATCATCAAATTTTACTTTGTATGTTTGTTTTATTTGATCTTAATTAAAATTCTCGAAGCGAATTCACAGCAGCAAGGAACAAATTAAGCATGAGAAGCATGATTTTGTTTAACTATAACCAAATAGCTGATTAGCTGCTGGTCTTGTCACTCAAACTTGATAAAGAATTGGGATTTTATGTAATTGATTTTCAAGTTATAAGATATATTTAGGAGTCCGGCTAATATGACATTGGTGTCATTCCAAATTCAATAACACCACATCGTATACCGTTGGATCTGCTTTAATATCCGTGCAAAACACTAGTGTCTTTAATATTATTAGTTATAAATTATTTTAATCATTACATCGATTGTTAATTATTTTTTACATTTCATTGTATGACTGAAAATTATGTAACTTTTTTACTAACACATGTTCATCAATACATGAAATATATCATATATATCAAAATTTATAGTGACCAAACCAAAGCATACTTTTGGATGAGAGTTAGAATAGCTAGAATAGTGAAATTTTAGAATAGTTAATGAGAATAGAGAAAAAATAGTGATTTTCAGATTAGTGTGAAAATGGTGCTATTCGGATTAGTAAAAATATTGTTTTGATTGTATATGTAGAATAGTGAATAGCTGTAACCAATAAAAAATAGTGTTAACAAGATATTAATTAAAAAAAAATATAGGCAAGTGGGATCTCAAATGAATTATCACGACGTGAAGATAGTGGAAAGTGGTATCAAATTTGTCATTTCGGGATTGTGTTAACAGAAATCTAAAAAGGAAATATTTTTTTCTCTCATTTCACAATTCCGAATAGTAGCTTTTTCAACATTTACAAAAAATAGAGAATAACAGCTATTAACTATTCTAAATAGCAAAAATACTGTTTAAATACACATTGCTATTCTGAATAGCTTCTATTATAAAATAACCTCTATTCTTACTTATTTTTGTGTAATCCAAACATAGCTGAGACAGAGAGCGAGATGCCATACGAAAGAAAGCATGACATTGGTGAGGAAACTAGAAACCAAACAAAATTTGGGGCTTTGGCAGCCGTCAGCATGAAAAGACAAGGACTTAGGATCCCATTACCCAAGCAGTGCCAGTGGAGTTGGTTCAAACTTCAAAAACACCATTATTTTGTTTACTACCAAATAGCAAGACAAGTTAAGAAAGAAAGCTCCTTTTATCTTTCTTTGAACAAGTCCAACAAATTGAGCCTAACTTGTGCTCTTTTTTGTCATCAAAATACACGACACGCTTCAAGCCTACCTAACAAGTACAAACCTCAACCCAACCCAACCCCTAATGCGGTCTAATCATAGCTTATAGGGTTTGGCATGAAACCAATTATGAAAATCCTTTTAATAAGATGCTAAAGAAAAGGAATTTACCTGACTGGACAGCTTCAGAGGATTTTTTTTTAAAAACATAATTAAAAAAAATATTTTTACCAAACTAACGTTATTATTTTTTTTTACAAAAAATATAAGAACCGAATTATCATTTCGTTCACAGCACTTCATAACCAATGCTGTAGAAAATAAAAAAATAGAGCCAGACCGAATTGTCAATTCGGTCTCCTATTTTATTTTTCGCCGAATTGATATTGAGTCAATAATTCAATATAGAGAGTCATGAACTTCTATGAAATATTGAGTCAATTCGGTCCACGTGTTGTCTTCTCTATAAAATATTGTTTCAACATTAGACAATAAATTACCAACACTTGAACTTCTATAAAATGGGTCAAGTCCAGTTCCACCTGTTGTCTTCTCTATAAAGTATTCATTTGAAGAAGAGAAATTTATATTTTAAGTTTTTTGGACCGAATTGCCAATTCGGTCCAGATTCAAAAAAATTCTGAATCGAATTGTCAATTTGGTCTGCAGGCATTAAAAAACGGTAACATATTTGTTGTGTGGAAACTGATTTCGAATTGCCAATTCGGTCCAAAAAAAAAAAAAACCAAGCGGATCAATTGGCAATTCGGTTCTTATGATTTTTGTAAAAAAAAAAAGAAATGGCAATTCGGTCCAAAAAAAAAAATCAAGCGGAACGAATTGACAATTTGGTTCTTATGATTTTTGTAAATAAAAAATAATCATGTTAGTTTGGTAAAAATATTTTTTTAATTATGTTTTTTAAGAAATATCCGCTTCAGAGGGGGACAAAATTTGCACTTCATGAGATCATGAGATAGGATTTCAATTTTAACCTTATTTATTCAGACAGGAATTAATAACGATAGCAATATGGAAAGGGAATCGCATCATCCCGCCATCGGTTGAAAAGTTGCAACACGTTTTCCGTGTTTGAATTTTCAAAATTTTGTTTTAAATCATAAATCTTAACAGAATATGAATTAAAAAAAAAATATTTATTCAATGTGGAGAGGATGTTTTTTTTTAAGGAACCGACATGAGACATCCCAACTAGGGGGGGGGGGGGGGGGGGATCTACTGCTGCTTTTGGGATGCTTAGTCATGAATTCCAATTTTTTTTATAATCCATAATTAAAAAAAAAAAAATTTGAGGAAACTAACATGATTACTTTTGTTTTTATAAAAATCATAAGAACCGAAATGTCATTTCGGTCCGTATTGGTTTCACAAATTTTCAGAAAAGTTGCCATATAAAATCCGAAAAAAACTCCGGACCAAAATGCCATTTCGGTCCTAATTTTTTTTTTAGGGTTTGCTTAATAAATAACATTATTGTAAATTTAGTTAAGACAATAACAAAGATGTGTAATTCTTACTTTTGCTAGGTTGTGCCAAAAAAATTGAAAATGAAATAGAGTAAATTCAAATTTTATCTAATATTCTCTATGGGAGATAAAAAAAAATTGATCCAGTTAAAAAGACATATTTAATTATTTTCTGTTTCAAATTCAATTTGACCTACATCTGATATGATATATGATACATAAGTGAGAAATCCAACATCATGCAAACTCTAAAAAAAAAAAAAGTTGGGACTGAAATGCCATTTCAGTCCGGGCTAAAAAAACAGTGGACCGAAATGGCATTTCGGTCCCGGGTATTACACCAAAGGCTACACGGAAAACTGTGAAACCAACAGGGACCGAATTGCCATTTCGGTCAAAAAAAAAAAACTACCGGACTGAAATGACAATTTGGTTTTTATGGTTTTTGTAAAAAAAAAAGTAATCATGTTGGTTTGGTAAAAATATTTTTTCTAATTATGGTTTATAAAAAAAATTCCATGAATTCGTATCCCCAAGTACTTGAGGTGCAATTAGTAAATATGAACCGTTCTTTAAACCTGACATGAATATCAAAAGGGACCCTATAGTTTTCATGGACACTGGATTAAGTTTTGACCGGCTGAGACTAATCCGGGCCGTCCATTTTTATATATCGCACCTCTGCAGCGATAGGGACTCCTTAGTCATCCCATGATTTTAAAAATTTTAATCGTGTGTGTAGAAATTTAGTTATTTTTTTTTTTTAAATGTTTTTATGATTCAGGCTCCTTTGTAGATTGCCGATGTGTACAAGTAGCTTAGTAATTATGATTTCACTTTGTAATTGTGAATACTTGCGTTCAAATTTAAACTCGCACATTACACATTTTACGTTGTAGCTTCTTGAACATAACTTGTTTAATTTCACCGAGAGAATGAGACGCTTGACATGCTACATCCAGTATAATTATCGGCTTAAAATAACAGTTGTTAAAAAAACACAAAAGTACTTTTTTAATATGTAATCAGCACGCAACAGAGTCCGAAATCCGGTAAAAATTTTGAGCCGCAGAACTGCTTTATATTTTTCCAAAAAACAATGATTTCGTCAGGCACACAGAGGTATAATAAACAAACATTGGTTAAGCAATTCAAAAGATCTTGGTAGCTGTTGCAATTAGAAAAAAAAAAATTCTATCACCGAGGAAGGGGTCTGAAATTTTAAAATATGATCATAACGCTGTCCGAACAACTGTTGTCTAATATTTGTTTTGCTAGGTACAATGAAGTACAACAACTGTTGCCTTCCCGCCATTTCCTTTGTATTAACGGGTTATCCCATACCCTAGAAATAGGCCCATTAATAAGCCCAGCCCACCATTAAAAACATTCAGATAAGAAAAAGATGGAGATTTTACGAGTAACTTTTGGATGCAACAAAGAATGGATGATAAAAACTAAATTGGACTTTGGGATCTAGGTGCGCTAGATTTGCCGAAGAAAATAATAACCAACATCAGAGCGAAGCGAGCAGCAACGACAGTTAGACAGATAGATCCATGGGCTTAAAATGCATAACCCTGAGCAATATGAGATATCTTACGAACAGTTTCTAATCTTAAGATAGGACTAGGAGGGTTCCCCTTAATTAGCAGAAGGAGACTTTTCATTCAATTAACACCATTTTTCTTAGAAGGCTCAATGATATAATAATAACAATCTGGCAGCAATGAATTGAGAATTTATGTTATTCTAAAGGCAACACAAATTTCAGAACATTTCCCTATTCAATTCATCCTTCTTGTAGTTTTGGTCCCCTAAAATATTCTACATCCTTCCCTATACAAAACCTCATTCTGCGAGGATCTCAGGGAAATACAATCCGTAATTAAATAAGGATTGCTCTTGCTCCATTTTGGTTCAGAAACATTTTACAAGTAAATATTCAATGAACATGTATTGTTGCAAGTCAGTGTTACCAGGATTGTCATCAAACTTATAACTAAAACAAATAATAATACAAACCGAACATTAGACTGATGTATAATTTGGTCTGGCAAAATGTTAATCAGGCCCTGGTCAATCCCTTGACCTTGCCAGACTGCAAGGTCAGGTCTTACCTGACACATTTTTCTTCGATTATGATTTTCATTAATATTCCAAATTAGCCAAATACGATTACAAACCAGACCAAAGAAAGAAATAAACTTGACCCCCCAACCAATTTCCCATCATTTTAGTACTTCTTATAACGAAAAAAAGAAAGAAATAAACTTGCAAATTGCTCGAAACCACCCAGCAGAAACTTGGATAAAACCAAGCAGTGCCTTTACCCTAGCTGAACCATTGCTCTCAGTTTTACGATATTTTATTATCATGAAATAAGCTTAACTTCCAAATTAGTTCTCATTTTCAAAACCACCAAAAGGACCCTGGCGATGCTGAACCAACCAGATACTCGATTTTAACTTCAGTTGTAAACTTGTAATGAAAAAGACTAAACATCCATATGGACCATATCAGATCAATGTAATAAAAAAAACATGCAAAGCAATTTGGCATTGCCAAGCCATCAGCTCGACCCAACCAACCAATTGGCATTGCATCATGTTAATTTAGAAACCTAGGCATGTCCAATTGCCATGCTGTCATGGTATAGCAAACAAATGTTACAAGGATCCCAGCTGTAATTATATCAGTACTCTGTCCCATAAGTAAAAAAACTGATTAGGGTCAACTAATGAAGGCACTGGCTTCTACCATAGTATGTACCCGATGACTGGACACGCTATCTGTTTCTTCGTAACAATATCGCATGTGAAAGACTTTTATCTCGGATGCCAACATGCTTGCTTGGTATGCTTAAACAATCATTCTAGCTTGGTTTCACAATCATGAAAAGAGTTTTGAGCTAACTGAGTGGTTTATCTTGGTTTTCATTTACCTTTCTTTAAAACTCGACATCAAATGGTAAAGACTAAAGACACATCTAAATCAATAGTACGCATCCATGCGAGAAGGTATACAATCTGGTCTACTATCAAATCATCATATCCATAACCTAACCAAATTGAGCATAGAACAAGTTACTTCAAAATTTTATATCAATCTCTATCAAGCTACTATTCTTAATAAGCTACAACTCTAAATTAAATATACTTAATATCATCCTAAAAAGTATAAACAAAATTAAATACCTGATATCAGCAAGTTTAAATTAATAGCTACCCTACACTACAGCAAGATCTCCAAAACTAACACATCAAACAAACAAAACCCCCAACTACAAAAAAATTCAAACCTGATCTGATATCCATCACCGCCTCCTCCTATCAGCTGCATACTGAGAGAGCGGCACTACCTCAGAAAGTGGTGTAGACAATGGTGTAGACAACGGGGTAGGCATTGGCGAAGTTCTACAAACGGGACAGGATGCGTTCAATCTCAGCCACGCATCGATACACATCAAATGGAAGTAATGCTTACAATCAGGTAACATCCTTAGCATCTCAACCTCTCTATACTCGCACAAGCAGATCGAACAGGTCGTTTCACCTCCATTTCTAGCTGAGAACGGAAATTTGGGGTACGATCCAATAGCGGCTGGATCCAACCCGGTTGGAGAACAAGCGTGATTCGAGATCTGGTTCTCCTCGTCGGATTCATCTTCTGCCACGAAGATTATGCGAGGGAGTGTTGAACCAGGGTTAGGATTGGAAGAGGTGGCAGTGGCAGTGGCGGCTGCTCGGCGGCGACGGCGGTAACAGAGGTAAGAGGATATGAGAAGCGCGGAGATGAGGAGAAGAAGGCCGACAGTAATGGCAATGGAATAGCCAAGGTCGAGAGAAGCGAAACCAGAGAGGAAGGAGGATTGGGACGAACTGGTGGCAGTGGTGGCGGCGGTGGACATTTTGGGTAGGCGAAGAAAAAGTTGGGCATTGTGAGGAAGAGTTGGGGATGAGTAAGAGCGTGGGGAAGTAGAGATGGGGTGTTATTTTTCTGCGGAGTTGGGGGAAGGTTGTTGGCCGCATTTAATGCCGATAGTATGAATATGAATGAGGTCGAGTTGGAGAGAAGACTGGAGAGCGGTGTTGGAGAAGCTCACTGACATATGGGTCCCAACTCCGAACTTCCAATGGCTTTAAGAAGCCGTTAGGCTGTTTGGAAATGGAATCAGACATCAGAATTTCAGACGGCGCTTGCTTGAAATGCGGCGGGCTTTAATTTTGTTTGGGCAATGGGCGTGTTTAAGTCCAAACCCGAAAATTGTTAAAGAAAAGCAAGAGCACAGATTCAGGTGAGATCAGGCCCGGCCCAGCCCAAGTAAGACACCGCACAGAGCTTGTTTTCCTCTTCTACCTAAAATATTCTTTTACTAGCTACTAGCCGACATTTTTATTAATATCCAAAGTTAATTACAAATTAATAAATATACGGAGAACCGCTGGGTATTTCAAAAAATGCCAAAACCGGTCAGGATCTGGCCTATTTCTTTTTTTTTTTTTTTTTAAGAGACACTATAAAGAGCAAGATAATAAAATCTAACAATAAAAGTTAAAATTGTTTAAATTATTTGTTAGATTACTTCTTTTAATGTATAATTAGCATATTTATACTAAAATACGCTAAATTACTTGAAATTATGTTGAATTACACTAAATTACATTAAATTACGCTAACTTACACTAATTTCGCTAATTATAATGAAATACGGTAAATTACGGTAAATTACGCAAAATTACGCAAAATTATACCGATTTTGTGCCATCTTTCATAAATCATAAAAAAAGTAAAAAAATCCAAAAATAGTAAAAATTAGTATTCTACAAGTTCATTATATACCTAATTTACTGAGCTACTTAGATTGAATAATATAAATGAAAATCTTAATCGGAAACTTCAACTCAAGTTTTGAGGCTCTTCCCTTTGTTTTTTGGCAATTCTAAATTTTGAAATCCAACATTAGCAACATTGATGCATGCGTATTTTCGCAAGCTTTCTGAAAAGTGGTCATTTGTTGAAATCGAACACTCGAGCACCGTTTTATGACCGTTTGAAGTTTCGTCGTCGTTTTTCGCCTTCTCAGCAAAAATATCATCCATATTCATATGTAATTTACCGTATTTTAGCGTAATTTAATGTAATATATTGTAATTCAACATAATTTTAAGTACTTTAGCATATTTTTAGTATAAATATGCTAATTATACATCAAAAAAAAGTAATCTAACAAATAATTTAAACAAAAAAATTGAATTTTCAGTGTTAGATTTCATTATTTTGTTCTTCATAGTGTCTCTAAAAAAAAAAGGAAAGAAACTGGTCAGAATTTGGCCGGTTTGTGCATTTTTCGAAATATCCAGCCGTTATGGGTATATTTATTAATTTGTAATTAAATTTGAATATTAATAAAAATGTCGGTAGCTACAATCCAAGAACACGAGCTCGAGGGAAAAATAAACGAAGGCCAGGCTGTCAGATAAGCAAAAATAAACCGCACGCACATGTGCTCCTCTCAATTTTTATTTTATTTTAAATTGATATGAGAGTTTCACATAAATTGAATTGCTCACTCTCACTTCAGATCGAATGATCTGATCTGATGTGATTAGTAATAAATAACTTCTTTCTCCTTTTGATTTTACTCATGGAGATTATTTTTTATCTCAACTGTCTAGTTTTAAATAGATTTTCTTTTTAATTTGTTTAACATCTCCAATAAGAATCTCCAACTTCTGTTAGGGTTAAAATGCACCATTGGTTTTGTGCTCCAATCATACTTCACATTCTTATTTTCGTTTCCAAAATCTGAATAGTCGATCCGAACCGCTTACCATCATTTCATATTAAAATGTACTTGGAGGATCAAATTTTATATTTTAACATAGAAGCACTTGCAACATGGCATCTACCTACCTGAGCCGACCATCATTACTTTAATATTTTCTCAAGGAGGAATAATTCACTATTTAATGTTGGTGATATTAACAGAAGCAACATGATGGCTGCCAATCATAGTCCGATCAGTTGCATCAGGTAAATAAATATATTCTACAAAATTAAAATATAGTTAGCACTATTACGGAATTCACGCAGCCAATTATAGTCAAATAATTAAATAATAAAATTTATTCTACAAATAATGCACAGTTTAAAATACACGAGGGATCACTTGACAAGTTGACAATGACTTATTTATAATTTTGTCAAGTCAATTCAAATAATGAAAAATACAAAGAAATATACATTTAATGTTGCTTGATAGTACATACAGATATCATTAAATTTTTTCCTATTTGAGCATTGTTCGGTGATGCGTTAAAATTAAGATTCTCGATTATCGCGTCACTGCAGAGAGGCTAAAAGAAACTATCGCGAATAACGTAGCTATAGCAAATATTTCTACTGATTATCAACTTTATCAATATTAGAAAATTAGAGTAACAACCAAATGACAACTAATCTAAATCTATATTTTTTTCAATCATGCAAATAAGAAAAAAAAAAAGATCTACAAGGTAACATTCTAATAATAATTCATACTCCGTATTACATATTATAATAGACAAAAAAAATTAATCTTACAAGTGAAACGAAGTCAGTACCTATTTGATTATTTTACATATTGCAATAATCAAAATCAGCTTTCCATTAAAATTAAAGGACAATAATTTTACAAGTGAATACTAGAAGAAGAGTAAACAAAAGGAAGAATTAATATTTGAATATTTTTCAATATAAAAGGAGAGACTAAATTACAATAGGAACAGAAGCACAGAGTTCGGTTTAGCATACCTAACATAGTAGGAACAGAAGCACAAAAACCCATGCAAATTGCAAAAAACAAATAAAAAAGAAGCCCATGTATAATAGCGGTAAGCAATAGCATGTAGCGGTAATAGCGGTAAGTTATTACAGCTATAGCAGTCGTAGCTGAATTAACGAACTTTTATCTCATAACGTAGCTTTTATGGTCCAAAAAAGCTATAGTGTAACTATAGGTAGCTATTTAGAACACCATTTAAAATCCATTTATTTTAAATTTTTTGATGAATGGTAAAAGATATATCAAATTGTTTCATTTTCTGTACACACGTGCACTGTATAAATCTTGCACGTAATATTAAATTTAAAATTTGAACTTGATTTTTTTATAATTAGTAATACTGTAAAATTAAATTGTTAGGTAATATTCATTTAGACTTTAGTCAGATACGTCATGGGTTAGAGAGACTTATATATGATCCAGGTCGAAAAATTACAACATAAACAAAATCATTATTTAACAAGAAAACATCAATATCAAGCTAATTACATGTAGATAAAGTTATAAATTTTTGTAGTTCTGTGCTTATACAGAGCTTTGAGTGCTTGCATCAAAAGATTTGAATTTATTGTTACCATTAAGGACAAATATTATTCAAGCCATTTGATATTATAAAATATAAATTTTGATTTGTATGTACGTTTTGAAACGAAGATCGAGATATTCGGATCCACTTATTGAACTTAAAAAATAAAATATGAATAGGCACGTTGCAAATTAACATAGTCTCGCTCTTCTATTATTTGTAATGAAAGTTAGTAGATTGATAGCAACATAATTGCAACTAACGACTATATATTTACAACTCTGGGACCAAGAGGCATCGGTTGTTGAGTCCACGTGATATACCACTAATAAGAATATTATTTGTCGAATTGCGTTGTCCAGATGGACCCACATGCCAGTGCATGTTTATCTCATGCGGCTATTAAGCCGGCATTTGTGTGCTTGCGGAACATATAAAGAGGTAATTTATGTAACGAGTCTTTGCGTGTTTGGCATTTGTGATCTTGCTACTTAATATAAATAAACTTGATGCACGATCGGTGTAGAGTGAGATTTTTACACCTCAACTTATTAATTATTACATTCTGTTTTTAATTATCTACAATTTTATTATTATTTTACAAACTATTATAAAACTGTGAACTTAGTATAGTGGCACGAGTTTTGTCTCTATTTAAAAAAATTCAAGTTTATTTTTTGAAAGTAGAATCTAAAATACACCGGAGTGTATCGAAATCAGTTAAGAAAAAATAAATTTACAAACAACTATACATATTATTACTTATTACTTATTTTTGCTTTACTTTATTCACTTATTTTGTCCTACCATTATCAATATATGACATTTTTTTTTACACTTCATTGTATGAAAATTTTAAGCATTTAAGTAAAAAAATACAATGTATCTTTCCATCTCTTCCGATGTATGTACATGACAAAATATAATAATGATCTTTTGTACTTTAAATTTTAGGTTCACGTACGCTAAGAATTTAATTTTTTTTTAAAAAAAGGTTTAAATAACCTATTCATTAACATAATTATTTGATAAACTACATATGATAAATTTGATATAAATTTAAAAGTAAAAATAAGATCCTTTCCTAAAAAATTTTAAAATAAATTTTTTTTGCCTTAGTCACTCACACACCCACATCTTGAACAAGCTAATATTTTAATATATAAAAGTCATACTCTGACCGGATAAGTTAGGCACGACACGTGTGCTGGTCACATATTGTAACTCGTGTGTTCTATACTGTAATAATTTGCGTCACGTGATCATTCTTCGGAAAAATAACATTACACATTGGATTTAGCTGCACAAGAACAAAGAGGTGTTACTTCATTTGCCTCATCTACTTATAAAATGATTAAACGAAATGTTATAAATTAGACATATTAAAGCAAATTCTTTGAAAATGCCATCGGTTTGGATTGCAAGCGCACAAATCCTATCGAGTAGTATAATCGAGGTCGATCCACAGGAAATATTGGTCTACAGTCTTGAGCGATAAATCACAATCTTTCGAAAGGCTAGACGAAATTTGAAAATTTGAGAGTTGTAGTTGTGATCAATGTAAATTTGGCACAATTAAAAGTAATTAAAATAAAGATAGAGATGAGAATTTCTAGAATTTCGGCACACCTTTGCTACTCAATCATCTTTGATATTCTACTTCTGTCGGGTCTGATTTCATGTTGTTGTTTTATGGAAGACACCACATAGGACACTGCGAGTTATCTTACGTAGGACACTGCGAGTTATCTTACACAAATGACATATCTATAAATACACAAGTTACTATATAGATCACTGCGATTTATCCTACGCAAATGATAGAACTTGGTTCGCGTTTTGTTGTTCCGATTTATGGTTTTTCCGCTAAGATTTTCTTCACATAATTCTAATAACTCCCAACGAGACTAACTCGTGCATCATAGTTTCTCTTACCATTAAAGCACTGTCACTACCCTAACGGATTAAACTAGATCATCGATATTACATGAAGGGATAATAAATCACAAAAATATTTCAATCAAACAACAAGAAAATTATAATCAACAGAAAATATATATATCAAAGCGTCATGAGTAACAAGGTTTACTGCCTAGCCCCTAAGAAAAAAACTTAGCTCGGAACGGTATTGTTACAATCACTCATCTCTTTCTCACTTAATCAAATCTAACCAAAATTACAAAGATGAGTTCTTCTTCTGTCCAGGGTGCTTATATAGGAGTGAAGGGACGTCTGGAGTTGAGTGAAGGCCAAAAAACATGATCTGGATACAGCTATCAACAGTTATTCCCCAAAGGGCGCCTTGGTTACGGACCGTACCAGCAAATACGGTCCGTAATGAGACCCGTGTCGCTGAAGGGTTTAATGCGTATTGCGCCATCTCCTGGTCGGTATCCGGCTAGGCCCGTATTAGGCAATACGGGCCATAACAAAGCCCTAGTCGATGAGCGTCGCTCATCCGATTGACCCAATTCTTGCTCCATTTGATGTAAAATAGTCCCAAAACCTGTTTTCTGCAATAAAACATAAAAAAGGGTGACAATAGTTTTTTTTCTAATTAATTAAACATAAGTGTGAGATAATATGCAAAACCTAAGCCAAAATCCTACGTAATTCATTATCATTTTGACTCTGATCAGCTGTCAGTGCAGATTTGATCCCCTTGTGCTGGTATGAGATAGCACAGACGAATCTATCAGCTCCAAGCACTTCGTTCCTTAACTACTGCAAGAAAAACCCCCAATTCTCACCATCCTCCTTATGCACAATTGCAAATACTATAGACATCAATTGGTTCTCGGTATCATAACTGCAAGCTATCAAAAGCCATCCTTCATACCGCCTAGACAAGAAGCATGCATCTATACTGATCACTGGTCTCAAGTACTGAACTGCTGCAATGCATGAACCAAAAACACAGGCTACCACCCTGAATTTAGCAACTCCTTTAATAAGCTCTCAGTGTTTATCTCGTACAAGACATGTCAGAAATTGGTACTTAGAGCTGGGATTCTTGTCGCAGATTCCCATAAGCAGTGGTTCCAGCAAGCTGTATGAACCCTCCCAGCTCCCAAATTATCGGGCTATTGCAAGCTCACGACCCTTTCACAGTAGATTATATTTCGGGGTTACATTGTCATACTTAACCCTCACAGAGTTTGCCACCCCCTGGATGCTCATACATGGGTCATTCTTAATGGAGGTCTCAATGATATCGGTAATGATTGATGTCGTGAGACATTCATAGTCTTTCTTTGAGTATTCAGACCTGCATATGTGAGACTTGTCTTGCTTCGTTATAACCCATGCATCTCCAAAACCCGTTGATTTTTCTCTAAGTTCGTAATCACAACCCGGAGTCTTTCACACCACCTGAATACTATACCTGTCACTTTTCTTCATTATAATCTCCTGATTCTTATCAATATGGTACTCTCTAATCTTCTTTAGTAGCTTTTCTTTATTTTTAAAATATTGTTCTGACGCCAGCTCACCTTTGTACTCAATCCGTTTTCCATAGTAACCAATATCTGCTTCTTTAAAAGCAGATATATCATTGAAGTCTGCGAACGGGTACGTATCAGTCCGGCCACTAAGCGGCATATTACCATATTCTCTGCAAATGGGCACTGGACCATCTTTATTACAACCCTCTAGGTGATCAGAGTCCCAGTTTCCTACCTCGAATTCATCTCCAGTTTGCAGATCTTTTTCTGAAATTTTGTTAATATTTTTAAAATCTGACCCAGTTTTGTTGTCTACTGGTGCCGGTCTGGAATGAGGTGTTAGTGCAGGTAATGATAAATGCGCCACATGCACGGGTCTAGATTGGGGTCTTGTATGAGGTGGTGGTTCGGGTGCTGGTGGGGTGAAGTGACTGTATGTTTCTGGGTTGGGTACGAATAAACGAGCCATGGAAGTGTATGGTTTTGGGTTAGGTACGAATAAAGGAGCCACGGGACTGTATGGTTATGATTGTGATGTATAATTTGGCGCAACCGAATTTTAGCCAGAACTTCCAACCCTTGACTCTATTGGAACTCTCTAGGCGTAGATTTCTATGATAAAATTTTCAGTTGCCTTTAACTGCCCGTACAAGCCTCTCCATGCAACATCACTTAATATCAGAGTTCTGGTATAGGTTTGGGGTGTTCCAACGTTTACTCGGGTTGCCAATTGTAAGTTACACCTTTCTGTGTTATAATCAGTGGATTCGTAAATTATAGACTTCAAGTCTCAAATTGAGATATCATCATTAACCATGAATGAATTAATTGCCTCTTTGGAGTAATAAACCCCATATATACTAGTCAAAAACTTCAGTGTAATGAAATTATCGTTGACATGACCAACAAACTATATTTTGGTAAATGGTAAACAATTGTCATGTTACTAATTTAAATGTATAGGTAGCTGAAATTAAAAAAAAAAAACCGGAAACCGCCTCCGAAATTACTCTTTTTGTCTCATAAATCGCATTATCTTTTTGTCTCTCTTTCTTTCTTTCTCTTCAGTAATTTTGAGTGAGTTGTGAGAGGGAGGAGAGAAAAAAAAAGTATTTAAAAAAAAATATCCAGCTTACAATTAATAATTTGTATTTAATTTTAGATATTAATAGAAGTGTCGGCTCCACTGATAAATTGACAAAGACTAGAATCAAGATATAATACTAATATGGCCTTCATTATCCTTGGGACCATAGCGTAGCTTCCATGATCCCATCTCTATTAATAACCTAACTAGATCTCTATTAAAAGCCCAAAACCTCTTAAGCTTTACTATCTCTCATCTCTAATGGCATCTCTCACATCTCCTGTCTCTCTCAAAACCCCCATCTCTAACAAATCCTCTCTTAGTTCTCTCCATTTAGCAAAGACAAAGTTCGTTTCTAGCTCAAATAAGAATTCGCCAGCCAAATCTACTGCTGCGTTATGCGTAAAGGCTTCTCTGTTTTCATCACCGAAGCAAACCACCAAAGATTCAACTAGACCAAGTACGTTTATACCAATTGATCCAAATTTACTGTTACGAACTTACAACTACAACTCTACAAGTCAAGTTAATTTCTTCATTAATTTCTCTATTTAATTGTTTTTTTTTCTGATGGAGCAGCAAAAGTGCAGGAGCTGTATGTGTATGAGATAAACGAGAGAGACAGAGGTAGCCCCGCTTACCTCCCCCTCAGTAAAAAGGAAGTTCAATCCCTTGGCGATCTCGTCCCTTTCTCCAACAAAGTATGATTTTAGAACCTCATACCTTAAATAATTTAGCTACTATTTCTGGGTAAATTACAAAAGGATGGTACTAACTACTAATGTATCATGGTCCCCGTTTTGGTTCTGAATATCTATCTAATAAGAAGTCAAATGTGGAATAAGTTTCTGACTGCAACATATCTTGAAAATTAGTTCAAATTATACTTTTTTCTCCATTTTTTCTAAATAAAAACTTGGCGTAGGTACCGATCAGGAAAGTAAGGTCAAAATGGATGACTCCCAATTTCTGAGCAAAAATTTGACTTTTTGTTCTGACTTAATGTTTGTTAATTTTCCTTTTCCTTTTTTATGCCTAGTTATTATTTTTCTTGTTTTTATCATGAGTCTGGTAAATCATAATTAGTAGTGATTAAAGCTAGGAATTGAAAATATATATTGCAGCTCTATTCTGGAAACTTGGAGAAGAGGTTGGGAATAACATCTGGCATCTGTGTCCTGATCCAACACGTACCAGAGCGAAACGGTGACCGGTATGAAGCGATATACAGCTTCTACTTTGGGGATTATGGTCACCTGTCGGTACAAGGCCAGTACCTGACCTATGAGGATACTTACCTGGCAGTGACTGGTGGTACCGGGATTTTCGAGGGGGCTTACGGGCAAGTCAAGTTACAGCAGATCGTTTCCCCTTCAAGCTTTTCTACACTTTCTACCTGAAGGGCATTCCTGACCTTCCACATGAGCTCCTCGGCACGCCGGTGCCACCGTCACCGGTTGTGGAGCCCACGCCTGATGCGAAAAGTGTCCAACCGCATGCAGTTATCAAGAATTATACCAAGTAGGCTTTGTATCTTTATGTGTTTGTTTGTATTTTAGAGTGTAATAACAGCTTTGAGAACTCGGCATCTGCTTAATTTGGTAATGCTTGTTCATTTGTGTCAACTGTAGCTTTATATTTGATCTGAACCGTCCAAATCTAATCAGACTGATCATTACTGTTTGTTGTCGCGTTATTGAATATTTTCTTAATCATATTTGGATTGCTAATGTTGGAATCTTGTATTTCTTTTTTCATTAAAAGATAAGACTACATCTGTACTGTAAACAACTAAACAAACAACTTGCCACTATATTTAATATTGTGCTGCGTGTCATTTGGCTCTAATTGGTTCATGACAGAGATATTAGATTGGAGTGATTAGGAATACAATAGTAATAGTAGGTTGGAGATAATTAGTAGAGGTGTTTAATATTATACTATAATCAAGCTTATAAATAGGTTCAGTGTAATTGCAATCTAAACACACAATATCAATACAAAATTCTTTCTTTCTTAAAACATTTGATGGTATCATAGTAGAAATAATGCGGAATAAGGCTAACGCCAATTCTAGTGTCTTCAATGTCTTCAATCCTATTCTATTCCAGTTATATCTTATTCTTCTTTACACTAGTTTAAAATCTCTGTATTTCACTCTATGTTGGAATAAGCATTTTTATTCCACATCTACATCCTTCCTATTCCCTTTAATTCTTCAATTCCTTTCAAAACCTGAAAGTACCTCCTTATTCTTCTATTCCTTCATACAGATTTA
>JAJGRW010002257.1:0-12654 GCA_025461045.1 Carex parvula
TTAAACATTAATTAAACACAAGAGGTGGGGTCCAGTCTATGTCAAGGTAACATTAAACACGCATGAGTCGGTCATAAAGCGTATGATCATGTACGGCTATGTAATCTAGCAGTACACACTGATTTTCTTTTTATATACGATTAACCATTGTACTTCAAGACTTTGACACATTCGGACAAAATTATATAACCAACAAGACATGGACTTTACACTATTTTAAAAGTTCAACAAGTATCTAGACCAATATATTTTCTATAGGGTTAATTTTCTAGGTAATCCTCAAAACAACTTCAATTTCTTATTTATCCTCAAGTCTTAAATTTATTTTATTTATCTTTTAACTCTTGCAATAGTTTCTTATTTATCCATTACTTAACCAATTCTATATTATCTCTAGTTAAATTATAAAAAAACTCTTCATTCAACTTTGATTAAAAAATAAAAGACAGTTTTGCCCTTCTCTTTTTTACTTAAGAATAATCCTTTTGGTCAATTCTAAACTTATGAATAAAAAAAAAAAGACAATTACTAAATAAAAAAAACTTAACAGAAATTATTACCTCTAATAATCCTATTGATCAATTCTAAACTCTACAATGTTGCATTATCATAAGAAAATCTAAAAAGGAAAAGAACAATGGTAAGAAACGGAAAAATTTTCACTTCATTCATTTTTATTTTCATCATATTATCATGAAGAAGGGGATGAATTGCTTTCAGTTTCTTCTTCTGTTGTAAACTTATTAGATAGCAATCTTCTATTGTTTTTAATCATACTGAAGAAAAGAAAAGTGACACAGGAGCAGCTACGGAGAGAGAGAGGGAGAGGGAGAGAACGAGAGGGGTGCAAAGAGGAGAGTCCGAATCTGCTGCGATTCCGAGAGGGTCGTAGGATCCTGAAATTCCGAGATCAACGGTTCAAATTTTTCCGTACGCGGATCTCGAAAACATTCTCGGAAAAGTAAATTTTCATGCATGCATCTCGAGAAAAACCGACAGTTGAGATTGGATCACAGGATCCTGTGATTCCCCGAGAATCACAGCAGTAAAATAAATCACAGCAGATTTATTTTCCAAAGAGGAAGAGAAAGAGAGCAGCATCTAGTGAAGGGCAAGGCTGTCTTTTATTTTTTTTAATCAAAGTTTAATTAAGAGTTTTTATAATTTAACTAGAGACAATATAGAATTAGTTAAATGATAGATAAATAATAAATTATTATAAGAGTTAAGTGATAAATAATATAAATTTAAAACTTGAGGGGTAAATAAGAAGTTGCGTACAAAACTAAAATGTTAACATTCAGTGTCGCAACTAATTCCTCCTCCTTGTTAATAGTCTTGTTTGGAGTCAAATTCGATCCGGTCCATACTATATTAATCCAAGTTTTTTTAATATTAATTAATACAATGCCTTTAAAATTAGTTCAAATTTAAATTTGACTCTCCATTGACACTTCACTGTAACATCTTCACACTAAAATCAAGAGCGGAGATTTGGGGATTTGGGAATATTTGGGGATATTAATTTGGTATTTTCTATAACCCCAGGTCATTGTTAAATTGTCTATTATATGAGTGATGTATTAAATAGTTAAATCATTTGTAGATTTTTATTTATTTTTTAATCAATGATTGGGCTCAAGTCATCTAATATTTTTTTTAATGTTCTTACAAATTCTTTAGTCAGGTTTCGAACCTAGCTACAACCTCCCACATAAATAGTATTGTTTTGTATTATTAGACCAAAGCCTAGTTCTTCATTTGTAGATGTTATTTTTAATCCAGAATTCATAAGTGTTTTCGACTATCTCCTCTCTAAGTATATATCAGAAAAAAGAAAAGGTAACAATGATTATTTTAATAATTTTGACAGTATATTTTTTTTAATAAAAATTTAAATAAAATTGAAATAAAAAACAAATTGTAAGTATGTTATTGGACATATAGATATCTACAGTTAAATTTTAAGCAATTTAAGTATTCTCTAGTGATCCATTAAGAATGATTAATTTCGAACGGTTGAAATTTCAAGTCATATGATGTACAGTGAAGCATACACCGAATCTCATTAGTGTCATTCAGTTACCTATTCTTAAGACTCCTTAGAAGCTTAATATGTCCGAACAACATCTTCTTAATACGGATTAAATTTTTTTTTCTCAATTCCTAATTAAGCCCCTCTTGTCAGATTTTTTAAGGCACCAAATCCACTTAGAGGAGTAAGATGTTGGAAAATGTGTCTTTGCTTATGACAGTGGATCATATAAATGGAGTAAATGTGGAGTAAGTTATCTACCTAAAGAAGTGTTGTAAGTTATTCCGAATTAACTTCCTTCTTACTCCATGTTACTTCTCCTATTTTACTTCTTGTTTGGCTACTTAAGTGTGAAGTAAAAGGTTTACTCCACCTCTTACTCCACAACCAAATATGACTTTTAAGTATTCTTAAGTCTTTCTTATCTCCTTTAGTCTTCAAAGGAGCTTCATTTTTTAATCTATTCTGCCAAACACGAGCTCTTTTACAAATTAAAAATTAATCTTATATCAGTTGCCGAATTATTAATAGCTCATTATATTTCACGGACATGATATACATATAATATTGATCATATATATGATACGATGAAAGATTTTAAATTTAATTTTTTATTTTTGAAAATTATCAAAATAAAATATAATTGATTCCTTCTCAAAATAAATAGCTCTAGTGACATCTATTCATGGGTACCAACAAAACAACAACAAATAAAACTTTACTAACTTTTATTCTATTTTGATGGAATACCAAGGCAATGAAAAGAGAATATATATATATATGAGGGATGCTTCTATGCACCTAAGGACCTATTTGTAAAATGAAAATATTTTTATTTTCAAAGTTCAAACCGTCGATCCGACCGTTCAACATTATCTCCATATTAAAATGTACTTGGAGGTCAAATTTTACATTTTTTTCAATTTTTTTACTATTTATTAAGTATTTTACAAAACTAGTCAAATTCAGACCATTGAATTTTGTACCCATCTTAATAAATAGTAAAAAAATTCAAAAACATGTAAAATTTGACCTCCAAGTACATTTTAATATGGAGATAATGTTGAACGGTCGGATCGACTGTTTGAACTTTGAAAATGAAAATATGCTCATTTTACAAATAGGTCCTTAGGTGCATAGAAGAATTTGCCTATATATATATGAGTAGAACTAGGGTGCTCCTAAGCTCACCAAGCCCTTCGTGAGCGCGACTCTAAAACCTATCGAATTGACTTCAAACGACATTTCTAAACCGTTAGATGTTCAATCTATATTAAAATGTGCTTGGAGACCAAATTTTACATTTTTTGGAATTTTTTTACTATTTATTAAGATGGTTTGAAAATCGCTGTTTTCCAATGGTGCAGAATTTTAATAAAAACAGCGATTTTCAAACCATCTTAATAAATAATAAAAAAATTCCAAAAAATGTAAAATTTGGTCTCCAAGCACATTTTAATATAGATTGAACATCTAACGGTTTGAAAATGTCGTTTGAAGTCAATTTGATAGGTTTTAGAGTCGCGCTCACGGAAGGACTTGGTGAGCTTAGGAGCACCCTAGTTCTACTCTATATATATATATATATGAAGAGTATCAAATGATGACGTGTACTCTATTTCTTCGAGTCAGATACTATACTGTAATCCTTGACTAATTAATTTACTTTAGGGATAAAAAAGATACAAATTTTGAAATTGATCTTGTCAAATCAAAGAAAGCTGATTTGCAGTGTGCGCAGCCAGGGGTGTCAAAGGGTACTATACAGTTTGGGCGGAAATAATTTCATATCTATACTCATTAAAAATGATCTTATTTATATTTTACATTTATTCATAAAAATTGATCATATCTTATTCTATTTTTATCTCTTAAGATCATCGGTAACAAAACAGTAGCAAGTGAATAACGAAAAAAACTAATATAATAATTAGTTTATTATTATTTTTACAGATAGACTGTCAAAATTCATTTCATTTAACACATTTGCAATCACATTACTAATATAAAATCAAAATACAAATGTGCAATAAATTCCAACTAAATTTTTTTTATCAAAACATAAATATCTCTTTTTCATCTCTATAACTAAAAATTAAGACATGAAAATATAAGTAATAAGACATGAATTAGTAAAGATAACCATGCTCTAATTATTTTAATTTTGTCAGATCTTTAGAAGATGCTTGGATGGAGCAAATCTCAATATGATATATAAAAAGCTTAAAGATAATTTAAACGTGTCACAAATGTGCTTAATCACTTTATGCTAAAGCGAGATTAATTTTTAAAACAAACTTATGCCAGACTAGCAGCCCACCTTTCTGTTAATTATTGCCTGTAATGCTTTGCAACATGATCAACAAATCATGATTCATTATTACTTACCCAACTCAATTAATAAGTATATCTTTGCTTATATTCACTTCAGTTGATATTGGAGAAAGTAAAGAGGGTAAAGATTTTAACAAAGCAATTTCTGCTTGTACAGCGCAGGGACTATAGAATCAAAACAGTGTTGCATATAATATGTGTTGTATGAAGTCAAAACTGCTAGGTTAAAATGAGAAACCTACAAGGAAAAGGTTAGTTTTTTGTATGCTCATAAAAAATAACACAAAATGGGCTAAAAGTATGCAATATATTAACAATTCTATCTTTTTTTATTCTAGTAAATGTGAATCAGTTATTGTCATATAAGTCTTTGTAAATGCAACATATTTCAAAATATAAAAATAAAGATGGATGTTCTTTCAAGTGCAGGCTATGCAGCTACTTAGACAGCAAGAGAATTTGCATTAGTTACCAGTTACCACCATATTTATGGCCTCCTGAGTGATCTATTACGAAAAATGGACTGAATAAGTTATTGTAGTATAATTTTATTTTATAAAAAAACTAAAAGATATAAATATTTATAAAACAATATATAAATATAAAGAATAAAAGTGTTACATTTTAATTTATAACCATCCCTTAAAAAATTAGCGGTTTAACCGGTTGACCCAGCGGTCCAACCAGTAAACCCTTGACCCAAAGCTATATCGAGTTAATGTCCGGTCCAATTATGATAAAATTGAATTAGCCATCATCAAAATTGTATAGACATATCAGGGAACAAGAAAAGCCGGAAAAGTAAAAAAAAAAAAAAAATCTTGTTAACACAAAATGTCTCAAAAAACAGATAATTTTGGTAAGAAAAAGTGACTTATCTAATGTAGGGGTTTCAATGGCACCCTTATAATAGTTTATTCAATCGTATCGTATTTGATAAGGCGGATATAGAAAATGTTTATTTTTGTTGGCTTATAGGTATAGGTATAAGTAAGGATTTTTTTTTTCATTAGCTAAACAGATAAAAGTTATTTCGTACCCGTTACCCTATAGAGTAATTATTAAAAACTAGAATTATATATAAATGTATATTCAATTACGGATCATATAAAACACTGAACGCACAATGAACAAGGAATAATAAATGTTTGTTTCACCCAAGAGTGATTTCACTCCTCTGTAATTGCACATCTTCAGTTTTATTCAATTACTTTTATTTGCACGTCTTGTTTTTTAGTTAAAGAAATGAAAAAGATATTCATGTTTTGAATTTTCTTGCTTTAAAAAATAATTTAGTTGAAATTGATTGCATATTTGTATTGATATTTTGTTACTAATAATGTGATTGTATATGTGTAAATAAATGAGTTTTGATGGTCTATTTACAAAAACTAATAAAACTAATTAATATATTAGTATTATACTATTATTTTTATTTGCTCGTTACCATTTCGTTATTCGATAATTATAATGGATGAAGATAGGGTAGAATACGGTCAATTATTAATAAATAAGAGTCAAGTATGGATAAAGTCACTTCTTCATGATTATGGATATGAAAATAACCGTATGGTGACCATTGACACTTCTAATCTAATGATATTGGATTTTTTAATCATGTGAATGAAGCGTTTTTCTCTTTTTATTTTATTATTACTTTACTCTTCGATTTTATTTTCTCATAAATAGATTCTCATTCCTAAGGTTGTGTTAAATAACATGTCATGATAGAAATATTAGTGGACGTACGTTGTAAGAGTTTATTAGAAATATAAGGATGACAGATATGAGATAATTAGTAGAGATATTTAGAGATATATCATAATTAAGTCTATAAATAGGTTCTTATAATCAAATACTCAAAATCAATACAATATATTATCTTTACTTCTAAAGTAAAAAACTTGTTGCAAAAATAACATATGGAATCATAAGTAAAAATTGAAAAAAAAAAAAAAATACAAATCAAAATATAACATATTTTAACTAATAATAAAAATAAATTTGTGTACTTAAAAAACTAGAATTCACAAAGATACCATATTAATCCAAAAAGAATTCCGTAAAACAATAAAAATTAAAATCAATAAAAAGAATTGAGAATGAGCACGTGCTCAAAGTAATTAGTTCCAATATTACTTTGATCTCTTTTTTGTTCTTATTATCTTTTTCACTTTCACAAAAGAAGGGATGAGGTCACGGTAATTTCCGCCTCCAATTACAATGCTATTTTTTTACTTGGAAATTGGAATTCCACTTTGGTACTACGAAGTCTTCTTTCTTTCGTATTTTCTTTTTATCAGATCAAAATAGTCTTCACATCTTCTTGCACGTTGCAATTATGAAAGATATTCCACTAACACCTTCCTTGATGTTAATTTTTTTTTTTAGTTTTTGCTTTCTTCAGTAGAATGATTTATGATTGAGGCTAAGGTATTATTCGTGGCGGATATTGATCTGTGTAATATGTATTAATATTTTTATTTTTAAAGTTCAAACAATCAATCTAAGTAGTTCAACATGATCTACACATGAAAATATAATTGTACATCAAATTTTATATTTTTAAAAAATTACTATCTTTTTTAGATAGGTAGAAAATTACTTGATCTAAAGATTCAACCATTCAAAAATAGTAATTTTGTACCTATCTTTAAAAATAGTAAAACTAATCTAAAAATTATATTAATGTAGTATGTAAGTATATTTTTATATGACAATCACATCAAACGGTTCAGATTTGACAATTTAAACTTTGAAAATAAAAATATTGATTCTTAATGCAGACCAATCTACCCTTTGCATAATTACATAGCCTCACTGTGAATTATTGTTAGACCTGTGATTTCTCTATTTATTTTTTTCTGCATTCTTCTAAAATAACTCGCTCCAAAACAACAATAAGAAAATTGAAATCTTACCAATTAATGTTCAGAAGTTATATATTTATCCTTCTCAAAAAGGTACGAGAAAAACTATTCTGTTCACCACAAGTAGGTAGCGTAACATATCCGCTTCAGAAATTGCTGATTTCAAAATTATAAATATTTAAACATAACAAATACCTCAAGCACAAACCTACTATGATGAGTTTTCAGTGGTTTTGAATTTAAATCTCAGTGAACACAATATGGATGATGAAAGAGAAAGTACGGTAATTGAAATTCAGAAACAAAAACAGAGAGAGAGAGAGACTTGCAACATGCATCAAAAATTTTGAATAATCAAAGTACGCTCAATAAAAAACAAACAATACAACATTCCTACAATTCTGTCATCGCCATACAAATTAAACATGTTTAGTATGAAAATCGTATTCTATTACCATCCAAAAATTGGTCCGTATGCCAACCTCTACTCTTCACTTGAGAAATAAAGGAAGGGAAAATATTTTCCATCTTTTCACGCGCCTTGTGTACAATTTCATCTTCCGAACTCGAAGCAACGGATTTCTCCATTTCAGAAGCAAAAGCTGCAACAAGCCACCCCCTCAGCACATCTTCTCCAGTTGCATTTGCCTCCAGTACCATGTAACTCGTCTTGCCTTTTCGGTTTATGAGAAACTTGTCATTGGAAAAGACTTCTTTCAATCTGTTAATGTTCCTCAGGTTCAAGCTCTCGCGAAGGGGTTTACCAACTTTTACATTCCCAGCTTCTTCTATTAACCTGTCAGGGAAGATTAGGTTCTCACGGTATCGCAAGTCGGCCGGGCTTGAGACTCTACCGCTCTGACAACATAATAAAAGCAAGTAGTATGAAGTGATTGCTCCATTGTATGATTAGCTTATCATAATCCGATCTCAACTAGCTCTAAATAAGGTCCGATTCCACAAAATGTAGCCTGAATTAACCCTCGGTTGTTCCATCAGACACCAAACAATTAATTCTATATTTTAATACATAGAGCCACTTGATAATCTTGACATCAAGTATATTGATCTGAGCCCAACTTTCCCTTTGGTTGTAATCTTGACAATGGATAAGATCATGCTTTCATATATCTTTTGTACCTAGTTTGTACCTTGATGAAATCTGCTACAATCATGGCCGTTCGCTGCGGGTTGAGAGTGTTGAGAGGTATCGCTCTCATCTCTTGTGCTACTCCATATATATGCAAGGCTGAAAGCAACGGCCCCACAATCATCTAAAACATAATAAATAAATTAATAAATTAAAACAGGTTAGAATATTAACAAGGGGAACTTTTATAATGACTGTTTGCGTAAATACCCTACAGAAAAAGTTTCTAGTGTACACCTGCTTGTGACCATGCAAAATGTATTATTAGTGGTGAAAAAAACCTGACAAATAATAAAGAATCTATTTGCCCAACCTTAACAGTTGCATCAAGGGACATTCAAAGTGATCTTCCTTCCTTGCCGTACTACGCGAAGGAGGAATTTGTATTTTTTTTTTAAAGAAACACAGAGGGAAGGGGTATATGGGCGTATATGTGACATTTCTGATTTTGATGGGTTAAGCATAAATTTAATGTTTTAGGGCTCCAAATCAAATTATTACTTAAGGATGACATTTTTGGCATCAGTAGCCTTGGATTACAAAAAATTAATGGTATAATTGTAGGTCGCCTGGCACCAACATGCCAGTACCATAAATAATCCTGTAATATGGATAACATACCTTGCCTTTCATGGTGGAGCAAACAGTAGATGCAAGCTGAATGCCGGCACCGATACCAAGCACATCGAAAAGGGTAGATATAGCCTCTCCTTTTGCGAATATATCACTCAGGTTTCCCTCTTTCCGCAAAAGATGAATATATAGGTAGCCTTGTTGCTCTAGCTGCCACCATTGCCATCCCCTGAGAAAATGGAGAGAGGATTTTCTTTTTTTTTTTGTGAAATAGGAAAAATCAAATTTTACTAAATCTTATTTTACTCTTCCCAAAACTCAACAAACAAATTTGGTACATTTGACCTAGAGACATAAGAAATAACCCTGCAAACACCAAATCCTGTAATATCTTCTTCAAAGGGCATGTTTGAAACAAAACAGACAGATAATCATGATATATTACACAGATTATCCCCACTGAAAGCTGAGCACAATCAAAAAGAAAAAATGCAATTAAAAAATAAACTTGTTACCTTGGCAAAATTTCCCAATCCAGCCATCTCAAGAAAAAACTGAGGGCATAATGGCGAAATAACCTCCAACCCAGTACCAAGGTCGTATAGCACATCAGCTAGAAAACCAATTTCAAGGAAAAATCCCCAAGTAACATAATTATAAGTAAAAATGCAAAGAGATTATACCCAGTACCAAGGTCGTATAGCATTGCATTATGATTTATTATCAACAGTTTTAAATAGGTGAGACCCACAAGAAACAAACAACTACTCTAAAACCAGTGAGTCCATGAACAAATAAAAAACGGGGGCTTAAAATCAATACTACAGATTCCATCGTACCAGTATAACAACAACCAGTAATGGGCGATAACGTACCAATTATTCGCCAGGTCGTAGCTCTGAGTCCATCCGTGCACCCATGCTACTACATATGAGTTTTCCGGCATGTTGCATTCCATCTTTCAGAATCTAAGTATATCAGAGACAAAATAGTATGAACCCAAGAGATAGATTTAAAAAATTGATTCTTCATCTAAATTATTACGCTTACCCAGCTGACAGCTGTTGCTTGCGCAGGTGTCGGTCTCAAACCTGCAGCAAATAACAAAGACTGAGCCAGAGCTCACATTGATTTGTTAGTAGCAAAAGAGTGAAAGTAGAAAAGGTCGAAAAAGAGTGAAAGTAGATAATATTAAGCATTTAAAATATTAATTGACCTGAGTAGAAAGAACAGACAAGGCAGCACTAGAGAAATGCTGTAGAGCCCGAAATCGTGTGTAAGTCAAGTACCCCTCATTCACACTAAAATTTATTTTTCATAATATGTTAACAGATTTTTAGACCTGTGGTGACATTCATTTTAATGAATATGAAAGCATAATTGATACATGTACCTGTATGGGTAACCCGAAGGAAAGAATTTGTTCAAAAATGACTCTACCAATCTCTGATGCAGAGGTCTTGTATCTTTCAATGTTTTAACCTACAATTCAAGTTGCAACACCATGCAATTATAGAAAATCGTTGCAGACTTGCAGTATATTGAACTCACAGGTCAAGAAATCAATTAGCCATACTAACCACCAAACTAACTAAAATGATTTTCTCAAAAAAAAAAAAATTGAGAAAACAAAGAATTAGGTGCGAGATTTCTTACACAAAGGCGACCATCAGAACCGAAGCTACAGTGTTGCGAGACAGAATCGGAGAATTCCAGCCAGAAACCAGGCGCCTCTTTCTCATTCACTGGCGCTGGTTGAATTTTTCTCTGAAGTGACCAAATACACAGAGAGCGAACAACTGTTTAAGATGAGAAAGATATTGTTTTTCCACATAAACTGCCGAAAAAGGTAAAATAAAGCGAGTATCTTTACCAGTAGAGAATCCATGGAAGTGTCTGAGGAAGAAACTAAAAGATGGAAATCGCGGCGCGAAGAAACGAAGGTTTTTGCTTATCTTAAGCTTGAAATTTTATGGATCAAAACTTGTCATTCTTTCACATCCCAACAATAAACTAAATTTCATTGGGCCGAATATTAGATAATTACAAGTAGGCCCATTTTTAGTCAATATAAAAGGAACATTTATTGGGCTGGATCAAATTGGACCGTTCTGAGCAAACCTATAGATAATTTGTACATTTATTATGTACGGTCGAAGCGTAAAATTAACAAAACTGAGATTGGGGATTAACGAAACTTATTTAACAACTAATAATCGATCAAAATATTAGTAAAATTAAGAATTAAATTAGAAAAAAATTAGTCTACGGAATTCATGCATTAAATTTGATGAATCAAAAAACGATTGACAATTCATTTTAAAAATTAATTATCAATATTATCAATTAATGTCCTCTATCCTAGTTAGAGGTGTCAACGACACCCTTTTATCCGTTTACCCGACCCGTATCATATCCGAAATAATAAGGGTAAAATTATTTTTTCTTAACTTATCGGGTATGGGTAAGGGTAACGATTTTTTCGTTATCCTTATCCTATGAGATAATTTTAAAAATAAAATTATATATATAGGAGGGATTAGTTACCACAATTTTGAGTTACAACAAAGTTACCACAATCATTTCTATATTTTCAAATTCTAAATCGTCGATCCAAACCTTTCGACATGATCTCCACAATAAAGTGTGCTTATTGATCAAATTTTATATTTTTCTGAATTTTTTACAATTTATTAAGATGGGTACAAAATTCAATGGTCTGAATTTGACTAGTTTTTGTAAAATACTTAATAAATAGTAAAAAAATTCAAAAAATGTAAAATTTAATCTGAAAGCACATTTTATTGTGAGATCTTGAATAGTTTGGATCGACGATTTGGAATTTGAAAATGTAGAAAATGGTTGTGGTACTTTGTTGTAACTCAAAATATATACATAATATATATATATATATATATATATATGAGGAGGGATCCACTTACAACAAATTTGAGTTACAACAAAGTTACAACATTCATTTTTTTCATTTTCAAAGTCCAAATCGTCGATCCAAACCGTTCAACATGATCATCTAAATAAAATGTACTTGCAGATCAAATTTTTTTTTTTGAATTTTTTACTATTTATTAAGATGGGTACAAAATTCAATGGTCTAAGTATGGCTTTTTTGTAAAATACTTAATAAATAGTAAAAAAATTCAAAAAATGTAAAATTTGATCTGCAAGTACATTTTATTGTGGAGATCATGTTGAACGGTTGGATCGACGATTTGGACTTTGAAAATGAAAAATGAATGTTGTAACTTTGTTGTAACTCAAATTTGTTGTAAGTGGATCCCTCCTCTATATATATATATATATATATATATATATATGTAGTATGGCTAATTTGCTTCCGGAAGCATTTCGACGAAGTGCTTAGGGGCATATCTTAGTATTTAATGTTCAAACAACAATCCAAACCGTTAGATGTTCAATTTATATTAAAATGTACTTGGAGACCAAATTTTACATTTTTTGGAATTTTTTTACTATTTACTAAGCTGGTTTGAAAACCGTTGTTTTATTAATTTCTGCAGCATTGAAAAACAGCAGTTTTCAAACCAGCTTAATAAATAGTAAAATAATTTCAAAAAATATAAAATTTGATCTCCAAGTACATTTTAATATAGATTGAACATCTAATGGTTTGTATTTGTTGTTTGAACATCAAATACTAAGATATGCTTATG
>JAJGRW010002258.1:0-23027 GCA_025461045.1 Carex parvula
CGTTTCACACCTAATTTTTTAGTGATCGAGGAAATAAACTATCCGAAACAATTTAAAACAGAACTTAATTAAAATAGGAAATATCTATGTTATTTCTTACAAGGCCCGCATCGTTTAAAGCAGCACATGGTAAACGACGAATTCACATCACCTTCGGTACCGTAATATGGAATCTTTTACAATTACTTGATCTGGACCGGTACCGTTTCTTTTATACTTTCCTTTTTAACTTGGCACGAATTTCAAAGCCCATAATTCTGTCCCCTTGGTCAGCCCGAATCCCAAAGCGGCTGGAAGTTAATCTCAAAACCGTAAATGAAGGGAATCTTTTACGATACCGGGAGGATATTTGCCCGGTAAACGACCTTAGGTTTTGTTTACCTTTTTCCGGGTTGACGCATTCATAATTTTGGGCCGGACCTAAAAGCCCATCGTCTTTTCTATTTATACGGATATTTATTAAAGGTAGATTTGGATCATTTGACTATTCAAAATCAGAATCTATCTTTGTATAATTGAATATTAGTTGATGCCAACTGTCAAGTCACAGTTTTTATAGACTTCCGTTTATTAATGGTCTCTATGCAAGTAATTTTATTACGGTGACCACAAAAGGGTAAAGAAGTACGAGATTATTTTCACGATTTTCAAGATATATTGATATTTTTCTTACATGAAATATATGTTGTCGACCAGATCAAATAGTAAACCTCGCATAGACATTTGCAACACTGAATTTAATAGTTATAAATCAACAATCATATATCTTCAGACACAAAATCGGAAAATAGGATAAGTTTGACCAGTTTTGTATATAGCGCACTATAGCGATGTTATAACAGCGCTATAGTATTTCGGACCTTAAATGCTAAACTATGTAATAAAAGTGCACAATTTCAGCTACGACCGCTATAGTGCGTAGCGTGTAGCGCAAGTAGCGCACACTATGCTATATGAGATTTTATTGTAAGGTCTAGATTGTTTTTGCTTATAAATTAAAGACATAGATGGTTTATGATACGATGCTTAGGTTATTTGAATCAAAAACAAAAATTTGTTTATGTCATGATGCTTAGATTATTTTGAATAAAAATAATAAATAGTTTATGATATTTACTAAGGATCGATATTTTGAATAGAAATTTGAATTTTGCACTGGTTTAAAATAAATATTATAATTTCTTAATAAATTTGGTGTTACTTATTTTTCTATGAGACTTAAGATAATGTTGATAATTAGTAGAATTATGTAATATAATTTTTGAAAAAAAAATACTATGTAGGATAACTTTCGTTATAGCTACGTTATTTGCGAAAGTTTTTTTTTAACATTCCTACGATGACGCGATAGTTACTATTTAGAACCTTAGTTGGGACACAATTTTAGAATAGGATATAATAGCATTATTATTTTAAAAGTATGCATATTTTTTTAAAAAAATTCATACAAAGAAAAAATAACAAAAGAATCCCATTTTAAACAAAAATTTGATTCAGAAATAAACAAGTGTGTCCCTTTGACCTCACGTTTCCTTCGCCACTACATACCTAACATAACTACACACATAAAATCGAAAATACTTATGTGGAGTAATTATAAAAAAAAAAATTATCACAATACTAACAAGTGTCAAATTAACATAATTTTTAATTCTTTTTTAGAGCAGATTGAATCTATTGATATAAGACTTCGATCATGAATTCATGATGAGTTATGATATAATGATATTGAGAAATACATAATATTAAATTAAAGATATTGCTCTTTATTTTCTATGAAATTTTGAATCCTAAATTAAACCTAATGTTGGAAGATACATAAGCCCCAAAGTAGGTGTCAAATCTAAATATGCCACTATATATAAATTGAAATGTAATTGATAATAACACATCAATTACTTTGTTTAATCTTTTATGTTGGCGCATTCAATTTTTGGGTCTAAAAGGATTCACGTAGATTGTTAATGTATTGTAGTTTGGTTCCTCTTTATTTGTACGGCGTTTTATTGAATAATTAGAAGTTTAGATCAGATGTTCGAATTGTTATTTGATGAATTTCAGATTTTAACTGAATGATTTAGGAAACAAAAATTAATATTTTGGGAAAATTAAAACGACAAGATTTAAGCAAATTGCAAATAGGTGATATTTGTTTTTTCATTCACTTTTTATTTCACAGGAACAGGGAAATTTTCAAAAAATAGTCTGTGCCATAGTCACAAATTCATGAATTATTCGCGAATAATTCATTTTTTTTGTGATGACGAACCGAACGCCGAATTATTCGGTTGATCGAACTTTGACCGAATTATTCCCGAATAATTCACAAATTTTACGAACTTCTCCCGAAATTTTCCCGATTTTTTCCCAAAATATATTTTTTCTTCTTTGTAGGACTGAGATCTCTGGTCCGGAAAATTCTGAATCATTTCCGAATTATATCCGATTATTTCTGAATTATGAATTTTTGACCTCGCCGAACCGTACCCGAATAATTCATTTGTCACTATGGTCAGTGCCAAGCTGGAGATAGAGGAACTAATTAGTGGGATCTGGTTACGGGATATCCACACATTTTGTTTTTTGATTGATGCAGATGTGATAGAAATTTATGAAAATGACTTATTTGTCTTTTATTTAATTGGCAACACATTATTGTAACCATAATTTTTAATTTTTTAGTAAAAGATTAAAACCCAGTTGTCTGTAAAGGCTAATGAAGCAAAAAAGAAAAAAAACATTGTTGCGTCGAATTTCGTGGAATATTATTCTCTTGAACAAACTGCAGTATTTAAAGTTTTCAAATTCCAACATAACAAAGATAATTTTTAATTTTTAATCAGTTTTATTGAGTCAAATTATTTCAAACTATTTCTCTGCTTAAAATTGTTTCTCCCATTAATTTAGTGTACGGAAGTTATTTCATTGAAGTTTTGTAAGCAAATTTAATTGTTATTTTTTGTTTAGCACAGATGAACTTTTGACTATATTTCCATAGAATACGCATGTATAATTTGCTATATAAAAAAATTACAGTGTTAATTATTTTTCAAAGTCCAGATTTTTTTTTTAAAATTTATATTGACTAGACTAAAATATGTTATGACATTATACTTGAAAATGGCTTATATCAAATATATATTGAAATCAAACAATTTTTCTATCTTTATTTTTTGTCTTTATTTATTCACATATTTTCTTTAATACAAAGATATTGATGAATTTAATTTACTAGGCTAAAATACACATTTTCACTTTTTTGTTAACTTTTTGTTTCTCAAGAACAGGATTTTTTTTTAATAAATAGCGGAACCCACATGCAGACATAGAGGTACCAAGTGGGATCCGGATATCGACACATTTTTTGTTTGACTGATGCATATGTGGTAGAAATTTATGACAATAGCTTATTTGTCTTTCTTTAATTGGCAACATATTATTATGGGGGAGTGTTATTTTCAACTCAACTATTGCAATATTGAGAGTTGAGAGAAACTTTTCTCCCTAAATATCTTTTTTGTCCTTCAACTCTTTCTCTGTTTTTTTTAATGACTTAATTAATAAAGACAATTAATAAGGAAAGTTAGTCAATTAATAAAGAAAGAAATAATAAAGGGAAAGCACTTGAATGCTTATGCAGCTACACACCATATTGATTGCAGATTATGCACCGTTGTTATTTGCAATTGACACTGGCAATATCATATATATATTTTTTTTCTAAATAATACCCCCATAAAATGTAACATGGTACAGATAAATTTTGCATGCCAAAAAAATTAAAAAACTTTAGTTCAAGTTGTTGAGTGATGTCTGATTTCAGACCTGCTCGCCTTCATTATATAGAGTTTGTATCCTCATGGTATCTGAGTTGCAATTTATATATATATATATATATATATATATAAATAGACGGCTCAGATTAATTCCAGCCAGACCAATTCAATCTGGTTTCTATAGAAACTATAGGGGATCCACTTTGAGATTCGTGTCAAGTTAAAATAACGTCCAAATTTACTTATTGCACCTCAGGTACCTGGGAGATCCGAATTCCATTATAAATATTTCATTTATACATATTTAGCCAACAATAATATTAATTACATCCGTATTTGAACTAATGTACTAAGTTTAATATTTAAATATTTTATAACATTCTTTTATAATATTCAAATGGTCACTCGAAAAATCTAACTTGAATTTTCTAGAATGATTAATGGGTTCCGAATTATATTAGAAATGTTGAATTTCTACATAAGATAGTTTTGGTTATAAATACACTTTTTAATTTTTTATATGCTGGTCCTAATTCTTAGCATTTTCCTCAATCGGAAGGACTGACTTCCTTTATTAACTTGTTTTTTTAATCGAGTCATGAAAATTGGAAGGACCTAACTTTTCTTGTTAGTTTTTTTTATTAACTGAGTTAATATAAGAGAGAGGAGTTGAAGTGTAAAATAGATATTTAGATAGAAATGTTTCTTTCAGCTCTCAATATTGTAATAATAGGGTAATTATATCTTCCCCATCTATCCATCCCCCATTTCATCCCCCAACTAACTAACTACCTCTGATAACTATAATTACAAATTCTAACTACCTAATGGCCCTACAAATTAATTATTCAATTTTCTCCCTTTATTTTTTTCCTCTTTCTCCCTCCCTCTCCCACCTCTCCCACCTCTCCCACCTCTCCCACCTCTCCACCTCCGCCTCCGCCTCCTCCCGCCTCTCCCACCTCTCCCTCTGCGCCTCCACCCGCCTCTCCCATCTCTCCCTCTCGGCCTCGGCCTCCCTCTCCCACCTCCGCCTCCGTCTCTCACCTCCGCCTCCCACCTCCCACCTCTGCCGGGTTAGATCCATCACTGTCGACCGCCGGGTCAGATCCGCCATGTCTATGTTCCTCTTCCTCATGCAGTAGCGAGTTATTTGCAAAGAATAAAGCTTCATTAATGGTGAATTAGGCCAGTGCGTACTAAGTACTAAGAAATGACAGAAAAACAAATTTTGAAAAAATTAGAGGTGTATGAATGAATACTTGATGTTTTAGAGATGAATAATTCAACGTTTATGGATGAATACTTAATATCTTAGGTATAAATACTTTAACTTATATGTATGAATACTTAATATCTTATGGATGAATATTATTCGGCTGCTCTTGTAAAATTAATCGAGGTATGCACATATGTTTGTAATACTCTTGGTACATTAACTATTTACACTTACACGACGATGATGAATACTTGCTCGATGAGAGATGAATACTTGTGATGAGGTATGAATACCTGTGCAACGGACAACTCGAAAGTATGTCATCATGGATCTCATTTGAAAGAAAAAATTATGTAGAAGACGTTCGTGGTTTTAGATTTGCAAAATTTCTCACGGATCGTCAGAAATATTGGTTAGATTGAACGGAGAAAAAAAAACCCATCTCTAAAAACGTATAAAAGATGAGTGATTGATGTGTCCAAATATGCTTCTATTGTAAAGATGAATACATTCATATAGATGGATGAATGCTAGTTGTGTTACAGATGAATACTTTTTTGCAAATTTCTAAATAAGCTGAAGGTTATGCGGTCCCCCCACTTAATTAATGCGTTGACGGTTATGCAATCCCCTACTTAATTAATGCTCTGACAGTTATGCGGTCCCCACACATGTTGTTTGTGGTCTCCTACTTTCTTATACGATGAATGTTGTAATATATCCAAATATGGTTCTATTGCAAATGTGAATACCTTCATATAGATGGATGAATACTAGTTGTGTTACATATGAATATTTTTCTGCAAATTTCTAAAATGCAATGACAGTTATGCGGTCCCCACTTAATTAATACAACTGACGGGGGATGAAACGGGGATGGTTGACGGGGGATAGCTAGGCTCTTCCGTAATAATAATTGATCTGAAAATAGCGCTCCCTATTATTGCACATATATCTAAATTTTTTTAGTATAAGATAAAAAATTCCAGTTGTACTCTAAAGGCTCAGCAAAACTAAATATTGTTGCATCGAATTTCGTGGCATATTTAACATAATTTTGAATTTTTAATCAGTTTTATTTTCAAATTATTCCAAACTGTTTCTCTGCTAAAATTGTTTCTCTTCCATTAATTGTGTGTACGGAAGTTCAATTCATTGAACTTATGTAAGCAAATTTAATTAATATTTTTTTGTTTAGCAGACTACAATAGGGGATCAATGACACCCTTATATTCATTTTACTAATTCATATTGTTTTCGAAAACTGGCAAAATGAATATATTTTTTTCCATTAGTTTATTAAGGTTAAAGATTTTTTTCGTTATCATATATAACGGGTAAATATACATGTAAATACCATTTCTTACCCGTTATCTTATAAGATAATTTAAAAAAAATGTAGATATGTATTTGTATGGATATTATACATAATACAATAAAATTTTGTACTCTAATAAATTTTCATAATACAAATTAGTTGTATTCATTATATATTTTATCGAAAGCATAAATCGAAATGTCAATGGCACTTTTTTATCCATTTACCCCACCGGTACCAACCGGTACCGTATTTTGAAAAGACGAGTAAAGATAAGATTTCTTCATTAACTTATCAGGCTACGAGCAAGGATAAATATTTTTTTCGTTCTCATAACGAATACAAGTATGAAAATGCTTCTACTGTCGTATCCGCTGACACCCCTAACTACAAACCAAGCAAAAACAAACTTTTGACTATATTTCCGTATAGTACAAAAAAAATATAATTTGCTATAATAAAAATATACAGTGTTAATATTTTTTTCAAAATAAAGAGTTTTAATGTGTTTTAATTTATATTGACTAGACTAAAATATGTTATGACATGATACTTAAAAATGGCTTATATCAAATTATATATTGAAGTCAAACAATTTTTCTATCTTCAATTTTTATTTAGTCACATATTCTTTTGTTTAACAAATGAATATGGATGAATCAACAATAATATTATGTACGAAACTTGAATTGCTTAATTTTATGTATAGAAGATGTACTCAATAATGTTAGAGCATCTTCCAAGTTAAAAAGAACGGTCCACATCCAGTAATTCTAAAGATTTCCTATTACAGTACCAGGAGGATCTGAATTCTATATATTGAGAGTGTTGATATATAATATGTAATTCAAACTGCAATGTCATGTGAATTTAATTTCAAACGATGTCATAAAGCAAATAACTAAATAAATATTATATAAATGAAAGGGAAAAAAGAAAGAAGGTTACGTTTTTATGGAGATATTAGATATTATGATGTTTTCATGGGGATATTGGCTATTTTGAAAGTTTGTATGGGTACACTAGAAATTTTCTCTAATATTAATTAGCATCTCAATTAAATTTGAATAACTTTCTATACAAAACAAAAGATGAACATCATTTAGAATTTTATATACACCGCTTAATGTAAACCACATCAATAACCCATGAAATATCCATGGTATTTTCATGGCAAAGAAGCACTTGTACTCTCCCAAATTGACACCACAAGCAAGCCAGATTTAATAGCAACCTCAAAAATTTGCTAATGTTATAAATCAAGTTCGTGTAATTTATATCGAAAAGGACCGAAGACAACAACTACGTTGTCATTTTAAATGTTTCTGTAGTCATCGTAATCAGTGTGATGTCTCAACTCTTAACCATGAACATTGCGTGCAGTGGTCACACAATTTTTCGTTTTATTCAAGTCATCCCATTTTAAGTGGAAGAAATAGGTGAAAAACGGGAATAAAATTAGAAAGAGATTAAAAGGAGAGATGAGAAAAAGATGTGAGAATAGAAGGAAGAAGATAGATGAGACAAGATTAAGAAGAGCAGTAGTTTTCCCCCTTGGCCTTTCTCCTCTTGCCAGGAACTTGCTTTTTAATTTGAAGTCACCCCATTGGATAATGTCCTTCTAAATTGCAGAAGTTTATGTACCTCTCTTTTAAATGGGAACTAAGAAGACCATCCACATAAAAAAAAATAGTTAAACGTGAACAAAGAAGACCATCCACATCATGTTTGGTCATGATACATGTGGTTATAACGTGACTAACATGCGTGTTATGTGAAAGGCACATTTGGCCACAGTATGACACAAATACATAAAACTTGACTTGGTCACAATACGACAAGGCACGTGACTCAAGTAACGGCACACCATTCTAGAATGTAGTTTTATTTGTTTATGGATTCATTTTTCACGATTTGGACGTATGCATGCTTTAAATTTTTAACTTTAAAATGCAGCAAGTTACAGTACAATAATTTAGTTGATATTTTTCTCTTTTCTTTAAAGTATGACAGTGTTAAAAATATAATTGATATGTAATTTAAATATTTTTTGTAAAAAAGCTATAACACGATATATAATTTGCTTACAATCAAAATAGGACCTCAAATAATTAATAAAAATGGACCGATGCAATGCTTAGTTTAGTTTCTATAAGCAAAGCAATTGTACAGTAATACGCAGTCAATTTCATTTTAGATAAGATCTTAAATTATTTGTAACTAATGTTTAAAAAAATTTATACTTGGAGATCTAAAGGTTCGGTTATATATGATGGTAAGACATCAACTTAATTCATTTTTTGAGCCTTAGTTAGAGCTACTCATAGCAAGCAAAGCAATTAATAATTTCCCAATTGGGGTTTTCGTGTCAATATGGGATATGTGTTAGGTTTTGATATAAATATTGTATATATAGGCATGGGGGAATCGAGTGAGTATCGATCAGATGGATGTATGGTACGTGCTCATACAAACACAGCAACTCCATACAATTGCACGCTTCATGGCTGCATTGTAACGCTTGGCAGGGTTTATCTACTATTTTCTCATTATCATTTTTTGTTCTGTGGCAGTGTTGTATCTCCTGTATTATAGTGCACTAAAGGGCATGGTACAGGGATTCTAGTATTTGTCTACGTAGTGCACTGTTTTTCGTTGAATGGAAGCCTATGGGTAATTTTCTAAAAAAAAATAATAAGTAATTCACCCAATATAGAATTGCATTTTTTATCTGGGGACCACTAATATATTTTGTCTCCGAGGGCCCAGGCCCGATTGATTTTGTTGTGACATGTCATCTATAGCATACCTTCCTAGCCCAATTGATTTTTGATAAGTTTGTTAGTAAATTATAAATATCCGTCATCCGTGGTTTGTGTACCATAACTTTAACATCTGCCTTGCCTATAAAATAGGCGGATGTTTGAACTCCCAATTAATGCAAACGAAAATACATCAAAACAGTTTCAGAGTGAAAACACCTGCAAACCAGCAATTGAGAGGGAGAAAAAATAGCTCAAGGGATTTTGTCAATTTAGCAAGGCAGATCAAAAGAAAATATTAAAAAAAAATAAAAAAAATATTTGGCAATGCAGATGGCAAAGGAGGGGTGCTTAGTGTCATCAGTAGTGTTCCAAAGAAGTAGCCAAAGGCGAACCGCAAATTATGCACCCAACTCATGGGATTACTACTCCATTTCATCACAAGAAAATAATTATGTATGCGCTTTAGAAAACAGTCTTAACAATTCAAGTTTAATACTTTAATTACTATTTGTACATATTTTTCCACTATGTGGTGCAACCTTATTACCAGTTCTATAATTCACAGTTAATTTCTTACTGTATCATGGCATTTCAAATCACATTGAAATATCAAATGCATTTTCATTTCGATGCCCTTGTGTTAAATTTTTGCAGGAAGAACAAAAAATTAGTGACTGTTATGAAGAGATGAAGAGCAACATCAGGAGTCAGTTGATGCAAAAGGAGTCTCAGCTTGCTGTCAAGCTAAACTTGGTCGACATGGTTCAGCGACTCGGAGTTGCTTATCATTTCTCAGAGGAAATTAAACATTTGCTTGAAGAAATGATAATTAATAATGCAAAAGCTACTTTGAAGAATGATTTTGCTTCTTTGGCTCTTCTCTTTAGGCTCATGAGAGAGAATTGTTTTCAGGTCCCACAAGGTATGTCATTTTCCTAACATGGCATTAATACAAGCTTCTTCTTTTTTTATCAGAAATTGTTATTAATAATATGTACTTGATTACATTTGTGATCCCACTTGTCCTAGTGGACAATGAAAATTATTCCGGATATAAACTACAAATGAATAAAGGCCGATTAACATTTTTGAAATAAAATATTAAATAAAATCTAACTAAGCTTTCTTTATCTGGCAGACATTTTTAGTACTATTATGAAAGGAAACATGCAAAATGACATAGAGGCTGTCCTTTCGCTCTACGAGGCCTCGTTCCTCACATTTGAGGGAGAGAAATTATCAGACGAGGCAAGGGAGTTTTCGACAAAACAACTAAATCAACTCAAGAAAACATGCATGGATCAAAAACTTAAGGGGCAAGTGGATCATGCACTAGAGGTAACATTGCATTGGAGGGTTCCCAGACTAGAGACAAGGTGGTACATAGATCAGTGCCAGGGAAATGATAATGTGAATCCTGTGCTAACAAAATTTGCAAAGCTTGAGTACAATAAAGTGCTACTTGTGCATCAAAGAGAACTTTCAAGGCTTTCAAGGTAGATAACTGATAACTACATAAATATATAATTCTATCAAAATTAACCCTTTCCGTTTATATATATGATTAATGAACTAAGTTTGATTTTATATATTTGTATTCTTGCATGAGTTAGATGGTGGATAGAACTAGGTTTAAGGGAGAAGGTGCCTTTTTCAAGAGATCGCTTAGTTGAGTCATTCTTCTATGCAACTGGAATTGCACCTGAACCACATAACTCAGCTTGCAGAGAAGTACTTTCAAAACTGGGAGTTCTGATTGTAATTTTGGATGATGTATATGATTTCTATGGAACCTTTGATGAACTTTTGCTTTTCAATGAAGCTATCCAGAGGTACCATTAACAAAACCCAATATACATGTGCTGTGTAAATCTTATATATGGTTTCAATTGATCAATATTGTGATTACAGTTTACTGTAGAAATTTAAATGTACTTCCAGGTGGGACGAGGTTGAAGCAACAGAAAATTTACCAGAATATTTGAGAATTTTATACGGTGTTATTATCAATACAACTAAGGAAACAGCTTCTTATGTTCTTGCAAATTATGGCTGGGATCCCTCCCCTATTGTCATAAAAGCTGTGAGTTATTCTAGTTAAAACTTCAGAGTCAAAACAAATAACAAATATTATTTCAAAATCATACTAGGACAAGTTAATTTAAATGTTAAAGAAGTTCCTGATCAAAATCATTTTATTTTTATTTTGTGAAATATTTACTGTTACAGTGGCGGGATGCATGCATTTCATTCTTAACGGAGGCTGAATGGTACAGAAATGGTCATAAAGTGACATTCGAAGAGTACCTAGAGAATGGATGGGTTTCATCAACTGGGCCGCTCTTGCTTACACATGCATTTATTGTGTTAGGGGACAAAACAACAGTACAAGCTCTGAATCTTCAGAAAAAATATCCGAGACTGGTACAATCGTGCGCAACGATATTTCGTCTCAGCAATGACTGTGCAACTCATCATGTGAGTTATAAATTCATTAGTTTTTTTTTTTTTTTTTTTGCATTTTTCTCCCAAAAGTATACTGCAACTCTGTTAAAAACTTAATTTTTTGTTGCATTCATGGAGGACTATGCTGCTTGGTTTTGATTGGTTTGAAGTTATAATAGTTTCCTAATTCTAATTTCAAATATTTTGACGAACTAAATTCGAATTATTGTTCTGAAAAAGACCACTTATTTGATGTTTTTAGTTAAAGACCTTTGTCCAAATTATTTTACATAATTCCAGGCGGAGTTACAAAGAGGTGATGCACCATCATCCATAGCATGCTACATGCAGGAGCAATTGTGTACCGAACGAGAAGCGCGCAAGGCTATTGAAAAGCTCATTGTTGAGACATGGAAGAAAATTAATGACGATTCTCTTGGTCATGGTCGCCATGCATTACCTCGACTATTCATCAATGTAAGCGTCAATATGGCGCGCATGTCGTTTTGCATATATAACGGCGGGGACGGTGTAGGTACCCCGGGTCAAAGGATAAAGGGTCTTGTTAAGTCTTTGCTGCTAGATTCCATAAGCATTGATTAATTTCATGTATCTCTTATGTATTTTAGGCTATTTTTAATGAATTACCGTAAATTATGGAGAGGAATTAATGTAACCACAGTCCAATAAAAATCTGCACGGATTTTTACACCCAAAAACTGAATGCGCCGATCGACTTAAAATATTAAACAGAGTAATGGGTTATTATCAATAACATTGCAAGGTAATTAGGTAATGGCACATTCACTTGACACCTGTTTTGTGGCATATCTAACCAAATTAGGTTTCATTTAGTTGATCCAAATTTTAAGAGAAATAAAAATTATATCATCAGATTCTTATATCAATATATAGTTATAGAGGGGGGTTCAAATGCCTTCATTTTTCATGCCTCCACCATGCCTCCATTTTTAAAAACTTTAATAACTCAAAATTTAAAACTTAAAAGTCAAAATAAAACCGTTAGATATGATCTACATCATTTTATCTATGTGCTCATAAAAAATTATCACATTTTGATTTTGTTTTTATGTGAATCAATAAGTTGAAAAATCAACATCTAGAAATTATCCACATTTGTATGTTTTTTTACAAGCTCTTGATGACAACCAAAACAAAATTGAAATGTCATAATTTTTTACATGTGCATAGATAAAATGATTTAGATCATATCCAACGGTTTTATTTTGATTTTTAAGTTTTAAATTTTGAGTTATTAAAGTTTTTAAAAATGGAGGCATGGTGGAGGCATGAAAAATGGAGGCATTAATTTGAACCCTCCTCATAGTTATATACTATCTGCGCTAAAAGAATTCAAAAATTATGTCAACATGACACCTGTAATAATAAAATAATAAATTTCTCATAATTATTACAATTTATGTGACAACAAAGAGTGCAGTCTCCCTAAGAAATAGAAGACCTCTTGATAAACAAAAGCATTTTGGATTTTATGTGTACGTACTCATTAAGCTATGCAGTGTCAAAGATATATACATGCCGATTTATATTAATAGGAAAAAAAAAATGGAGAATAGTGAAAGAATTCGCTAGATTTTGAGATATAAGAAAACCGTGATCGTTTATAACGTCCGACAAGACGTTATAAACCATAACATCTAGATTAGCAAACTCAATTAAACTCCTAATTAACAAAACAACAAAAAACATAGGACGTGGATGTCCATAATGTCCGGACTCTTGCAAAAAATTTCTAAAGTTTAATAGATTGATAGTTAACATTCAAATGACAATTTCTCAAGTTTGAGTTTGGGCGTTATCGACAGTAATGTCCAGTTTTTTTTTTTTTTTGTTAATTAGTGGTTTAATTGATTTTGCTAATATGGACGTTAAACTGTAAAGGTTTTTGTATATTTCGAAATCTGTCGAATTCATTAACTATTATCGGTTTTATTTGTTTTTCCTATTATAAAAATTTCTCAAGATACATGAGGTCCAGGGAGCTAAGTACTTGCCTATCCCTCACTAAAACATTATTCTAAATTATGTTTCTTTGGTTGTATATTTTTTTCAAAAATAAATAAATAATTTGTTTGTATGTAAAATAATAATATCACTATATATGTCCTATTCTAAAAAATTTATCTCACCCTATCTTATTTTCTGGCTCCGACTCGAAAGGTATGGTTGTTGATTTAAAATTATGAAATTGAGTGTTGCAAATGTGTATGCGAGATGTACGATTTGATCTGATTGGCAATATATATTTCATGTAAGAAAAAATACATCTTCAAAATCTTGAATAATCTCGTTTTTCTTTTCCCTTTTTGTGGTCACTAATGAATTACTTGCAATGAAAATATTCATGAGACGGGAAGTCTATAGAAGTTGTTACTTAGCGCTAAGTAATTAACATTCAATTATACCTGTATAAATTACTTGACGCTTTAAGATTTTTGCAGACGACTAATTTTAAACATAAAGCTTGTGAAACCAAATATAACATGTAAATTTCAAAGATTTAAATAGCGTTTATCGCGTCATAACAGAACGGCTGAAAAAACGGCGCTATATGGCCATAGCGTCATAGTTTTTTTTGTCCGAAAACGCTATACACGCTATTTAAAACATTGGTAAATTCTGATGCAGATTGGACAATTCCGATCAAACTTCAGATAAATTTGATCCAATGCTGACACCCCTTTCCCTTGGAATTGTATGGATGCCATAAGAAAAACTTAAATGAATGAACAAGGAAAAAAAAATACTTCTGATGATCTCAAAGTCTCTCAAACTATTTACATGATCATACACTCTTGGCTTTCACAACAAAGTTTTTTTTTTGTTTTTTTTTTTATGGTTGTCGACAACCGTCGACAACAATATATATTATAACAGATAAAGTTTTATTTACATGGTCCAAATGGACCCCAAGTTACCGACAGAAAAAAATAAAAAGTCTAGCTAGCATCGAGTGCTGCCAGCAATTAGCAAAATAGACCCGGGTAATTTGCTTCACTTCTACATGCTCGTTGGAGTTTGGTAATGACAAGCCACTAACGGATTTTGTGGATGCGAATTTTGCGGGTGATTTAGACAAGTGACGTTCTTTGACGGGTTATGTTCTTACCCTTAGAGATTGTGCAATTAGTTAGAAGTTTACACTTCAAGGCACCGTTGCACTCTCAAGTACTGAGGCCGAATACATGGCAATTACCGAGGATATTAAAGAGGTTATTTGGCTCAAGGTGTTTGTTGGTGAGATGTCTTCTTTAGAGGGTCATATTACTGTGTTTTGTGACAACCAAAGCGCGATTCATTTGACCAAGGATAGCATGTACCATGAGAAGACGAAGCACATTGACATTCGGTACCATTTTGTCGAGATGTGATCTCGGAAGACAAGGTTGCCGTGAAGAAAATTGGTACCGAGTCGAATCCGACCAATATGCTCACAAGCCTCTTCCAATTGCAAAGTTCAAGCTTTGTTCAAGTTTAGTGTCGGTTTTTCCTAGCTAGTTTGAGCTAGTTTTGTTTTAGCATGTTGCTAGTTTACTTTTATGTTTATCTTTATTTAGATTATGTTTGCACACAACAAGAATAAGTGACTTTTTGTGAGGGTAAAAAGTGACTTTTCGCGACGAAGTACCGTCATAACTGTGCTTTTTCTATTTGCGACGGAGAACCGTCATAAATGCGCTTTTTTCCTCGCAATAAGTGCCTACTTTGTTGTTGTGTTGTTTTATGCATTAGCTTTATGTTTAGTTTGTTTTAGATGCAATTTGGTTCAAGACGGAGATTGATATGTTTTGACCCAAATTGTTATTTGGGCCCGTTGGGTTTTGTATCTTTAATAATATGTAGCTTATGTCATGACTCTTTGTAAGAGAGAGAATTAAGTCTAATACAAATTAATTTTAATTGTCTCTTTGTCTTTTGCACTTTTTCTCTTCTCAAACCCTAGAAAACCTAACACCATTTACAGTGGGATCTTTAAATCTAAACCACCATTTAGCTAACAAAGCGAAATTAATATAATTAAGATCCAAAACACCCAAGTCCCCATGTTTTTTTAGATAAACAAACTATTATTTTAATATTTGAGGTTTAATATTTTCTGTTTTGACAAATACATATAATAAAAGAAACTAAATAAACTAAAAATAAGCACATGAATATTTTTCTTTCATCTACAAAATCCAAACATACACCACATTCCAGATTTTACATTGTTGCATGTAAAAGAAAATTGTAACCATTACATAGGAGTTCATTAAACAGCCTCAGATTCTTCAATCTTTATTTTCTGTTTTGAACTGCACATCCTTAGAAAATCTCAGCAAAACCCCTCTAGAATTATACTATGCCTCTTATATATATATATATATAGAGAGAGAGAGAGAGAGAGAGAGATGGGCTATTGTACTTCGCGAAGTAAAACCCCCATTTACTTCGGGCCATATTTTGTCATTTTGAAAATTCAAACAGTGGATTTAGAAAATTGCTGATCCGGTGGTCCAGAAAATTTTACTGTTTTTTACTGTTCACAGTGGATCAGCGATTTTCAAAGTGGCTTAATAAATAGTAAAAAAATTTCAAAAAATGTAAAATTTAGTCTCCAAGCACATTTCAATATTTAGAACATGTTGAACGGTTCGGATCGGTTGTTTGGATTTTCAAAATGAAAATATGAGCATGAAGTAAACGGGTGTTTTACTTCGCGAAGTACAATAGCCCTTCTATATATATATATATATATATATATATATATATATATCACATTTGTTTTTCCATTTTAACCAGCGCCCTGAATTCGTACCAAGCACCATGCTCATATATATTAATGAGTAGAACTAGGGTGCTCCTAAGCTCACCAAGCCCTTCCGTGAGCGTGACTCTAAAACCTATCAAATTGACTTCAAACGACATTTTCAAACCGTTAGATGTTCAATCTATATTAAAATGTGCTTGGAGACCAAATTTTACATTTTTTGGAATTTTTTACTATTTATTAAGATGGTTTGAAAATCGCTGTTTTCCAATGGTGCAGAATTTTAATAAAAACAGCGATTTTCAAACCATCTTAATAAATAGTAAAAAAATTCCAAAAAATGTAAAATTTGGTCTCCAAGCACATTTTAATATAGATTGAACATCTAACGGTTTGAAAATGTCGTTTGAAGTCAATTCGATAGGTTTTAGAGTCGCGCTCACAAAGGGCTTGGTGAGCTTAGGAGCACCCTAGTTCTACTCTATATTAATTGGTCCGTATACAATATACACTCTATTTGTACAAAAATTAATAAAAAAACATCAACAATATTAATAGCTATAGTAACCAGAATTAAAGACAAACAAAAATGCCATCTATACATATACACAAATTTCAAGGTAGACACGATCTATTCTTAACTTAATGTTTATTTTTGTTGTGAATCGCAACAAATTCTGCAAAATTGTTGAAGGGTAAGACACACAACTGATTTAATACATACAAAGAATTTTTATTCAGATTTTGAACATGTGACTTCTCATACAAAACTTAGAAATCATTACTTATGTCACAAGATCAAAAGTTAGTTCTCAGGTATTCAATAAAATTACCAAAGCTGTCTCCCTCTAGGCTCAAGTACTAAATTTCTGAAAGTTTTACAACATTTTCTTTTATTTATCATTTCCAACTGGTCAAAATAGTTGTTTTGTGGGGTTTTGTCATAATAAATTACACCAATTTCATTGCAGAAACATGAGAAAATTATCTTTCAGGTTGCTGTCAAAAAAAATTCTTGCTTGTAATGTCATATTCTGGAGAATGCGGGTGGGTGTTCCTTTCGCCATCAAAGTACACATGAATATTTCATGGGTTATAGATGTGGCTTACATTAAGCCGTGCATGTTTCAAATCATGAAAATTGAAACCTGAGTTTGATGATGATGTTATTCATCTTTTGTTTTGTATAGAAATTAGTTATGCACATTTCATTGAGTAGTTTGGATTTGAAAATCTAAATGTAAATAAAAAAAATGATTGAACTATATAGAGATACGGATTAATTTACAATTTCATAACTAAATTACACATTCAATATAAACCATAATAAGTGACTTCATTAACAAATAGTTTGAATAGTTTAGGAAAAGATATTTATTTAGGGATCGACTAACAGTCTCCCCCATTCAGTCCCCTAAACATCCCCCTAACAGTCAAAGTACAACTGTCAGACATCTATTCAACATATATTAATTCACATACAAAATGGAAAGTATTCATACCTAAGATATCAAATATTCATATATAATTCATCAAGTATTAATACCTAAGATATCAAGTATTAATTCACATACAAACTGGGGACCATTACTTTTCGGGGCAGTAACTGTCAGACTGCATTGGGGACCACAACCAAAAAGTCACGTGGATCACACCACTAGTGCTACATTCATTGATTACATTAATTCACATACAAAATGGAAAGTATGAATACCTAAGACATCAAGTATTCATATATAATTCATCAAGTATTCATACCTAAGATATCAAGTATTTAAAAAAAAAACTGGACACGTCACTTATCTTTTACACGTTTTTCAAGGTGGTTCTTTTTTTTTCTCCGTTAAATCTAACCAATATTTCTGATGATCTATGAGGAATTTTGCAAATCTAAAACTACGAACGTGTTCTACACAATTTTCTCTTTCAAATGAGATCCATGATGACATACTTTACACGTTTTTCAAGGTATCAAATATTCATATATGGAAAGTATTCTCCCAAAATGGAAAATATTCATACCTAAGATATCAAATATTCATATATAATTCATCAAGTGTTCATAACTAAGATATCAAGTATTTAAAGAAAAAACTGGACTCATCAAATATTCATATATGGAAAGTATTCTCCCAAAATGGAAAGTATTCATACATAAGATATTAAATATTCATATATAATTCATCAAGTATTCATACCAAAGATATCAAGTATTTAAAGAAAAAATTGGACTCATCTTTTACACGTTTTACACGTTTTTCAAGGTAGTTTAGTGATTGACAAAGTTAGTTAGAATGGGGGGACGTTTAGGGGACTGGAGTGCGGGGGACAACATCTTTACTCATTTATTTATAATCCAACATATTTTGTCAACAGCAAGAAAGTAATTAAAACCCACAAAAGGGCTATAATATCAAAGAAATAAAAGTTCAGTTATCTTTTTTAGATAGTTTTGTCTATCACAATTAGTGTAGTCGAAGAATTAATTAATTATCAAATTAGTGCAGTAGCAGAATTATTTGGTCATCAATTAAGTGCCGATTATAATTAATTAGAAATAAGTTATATACATATACATATATACATATATACATATATATATATATATATATATATATATAGAGAGAGAGAGAGAGAGAGAGAGAGAGAGAGAGAGGGAGAGAGAGATGGATGGATGGATAGATATTTTAATAGAAATTAGTCATGATATGATATAATTTTATTCGTGGTCCAAATATATAGATATAACTCTAACAAAAAATCATCTATTTTTCACCTATTGATCCAAATTCCTAATTAAGAGGGCTTAAAAGTTCTCATGATTTTGTAGTTAATTAACTAAATTCTTATAAGACAAATTAGTTGTATTCGTTATTTTTTTTTTCATTTTTTGATTTGAAAACTATTCTATTGCAAACATAAATCATAATGTCAATAGCACTACTTTATTTGTTTACCCAACCATATATACCATATTTCATAAGATGAGTATGGATAAGATATTTTTTCATTAGCATTGGCTACGAGTAAGAATAAAGTTATTTTTGTTAGCTTAACAGGTACAGGTATGAAATTACTTTCATCTAATCCATATCGTATTCATTGACACTACAACATAAAACTATTCAGTTACGTATTACCAAATAAATATTGGTCCAAAACTATACCGCATAATTATTCACTGGAAATCCTATTTTCGCATAATTATTTTAATTAAATAGAAGATATTATAATTTTTTTATTTTTTCTATTGGAATATTAGAAATATTTTTATATTTTTTTTAAATAGATGTAATACTATATAATTCAATTACTAGAAAGACCGCGACAAATAATCCGGATCAACATTTTTCCGGTCCAATTTTTTGCGGTTGTAAGAAAAATTAAAATATTTCTTAGTGTGTTACAAGAAAAAAAATATTTTGAATCGAGTTGTTGATTCCGATTAAAATCACTTTTGGATAAATAAATAAATTATCGTGGTTCTTCTAATACATTCAAATTTAAGTTTCTCCATCTATTTTTGAAATTAACAAAAGAATAAAAAATTCGGCTCTGTCCAATAATGTCAAATAAAAAAAAATTCAAAAATAGATGGAGTACCGAATACGGTTTCTTTCTTTGAAGTCCCACAACATTTGCTTAACTCGGATTGCTCCCTTATATAAAAAAACTGAACTGGACATGTTCGCTTCAATTGAGACAATGCATTACAAATGCATTTAGCAAAATTAACAATCCAAAATTGAGAACTCATCATTATGATAGCTTATAAATTCGTATTAACACGTTCATATTTCACATCCACAAACCTAATCTAGATGTACTTCCTTAGAAATACATTTTTCAAAAAATATTGTAGTATATATTTAATTTTTATATAGATATTCATCGATATATTCAAAAAATATTATTTAAGTTAGAAAATTATAATTATAGATTCACTAACTTACAGACTAACAGAGTGATTAATGTCATTTACAATTTATTTTGCACACATTATATTTTACATAACTTAGAAAGAAAACGTATATGGCAACTGTCATAGATATATATTACCTCCCCGGTAACAAAGCAAAAGAGTAACACCAGTACATCACTATGACACTACTATTGCTCCATATCCCTTGCGCTGACTTGTCAACACAAAAAAGTACTCCGTCATCATCGGTCAGCTTCCAAGACAGCAACAATGCTAGTGGAATTGGCATCAGGTACGAACCCAGCCAAGCTGCCGCAAGGAAAATGGAACGATCCGAAAGCTGCCTTGCCCCAACCGAACGGCATCAGACAACAAGTCAAGACATGTTTTTCATGCGTTTGCAACCATCAACGATTGGGGCAGTGAAGGATATTGATGGGTTCGGAGAGGAATGGAGTGAAAGAGGATTTGAATGAAAGAGAAGCTGACGGAGAGAGATGGGTCATCACGTGAAACATTTATGAATTCAATTCTAAAACCTCAAACGACGAATTCAAACCGTTAAAACCTATCTACCTTACAAGTGATGGATCTACATGTGAAAATTTTTGACTTTTGATTAATTTTGAATAGAGTCATCGTAAAAAAATATTTAAAAAATGAATGTATTAAAATTAATTTATAAACATTCTAATTTTGACAGTTTGATTTTATACTAAATTAATTTGAAAGTTTAAAATTTACACATATAGACGCATCACTCGTAACATAGATGAATTTTAACATTTCAAATTCAATATTTAAAATCAATTCAATAGATTTTAAAATTAAGTTTACAAAGAAACTTGGTGAACTTAAAAACATCTTAGTTCTGCTCATATGAACAGTACTAACAATATTACAATCCATTCTACATATCCGAATAAAAAAATTTGTTTAGAAATTAAATTTATGGGCTTGGGATGGCAGCACTGCAGAACACTAAGGCCCACATGAGCATAATTGGTAACATCAATGTGGTTTCAGCCCAGCAATTAAGCCATAGTTGGGAAGATTGTTGCCGCGGAGATTACCGGATATGATTTTTCTTTATTTCCCACAACAATTGCTTAAATCAGATAGCTTCCTTATATAAAAGAAATGAACAAGACAATATTCTCTTCTCTTGAGGCAATTAATGCATTTAGCAAATTTAACAATTAACAATTAACAATCTAAAATTGAGAATTAATAGTGCACGTCATGCGCACTAAGCAATTTTTAAATTTTGTGAGAAAATATTAATGGGTCTGACAAATGACCATACTTAACAAATTCGTATTAACAAGCTAATTTTTCACATCCACAATCCGAATCTAGATGTACACTGAAATTCCACATGATAAAAAATGTGTACTCCGGATCCTTTAAAACACCAATTCCGCTCTGTTCCATGTAACTTATCACTTTCTGTACAATTAAATTACTTTTTGTGAGCTATCTAATTTCCAGGACAATGGTACAACAAAATTGGTTAAAGATACACCATCCGTGTTCGCTGCTCCTTTGGCAAAAAGCTGTTTAGACTTGCCGGTGGTTACACGCTCAGTGTCTGTAGAGATGCTCAGTTATTTAACACCCCTGCTGTAGAGATGCTCACAAAGCTCAGGAAACCAGCAATTTCACAAAAGAAAGAATCAATTGAGGAAATTAAAGAAAATTTAAATAACGGAATTGAAGAACAGTAAGGAAAAACAAATTGTAAAATACTCAATTTCTTATATATCTGCTTAATATCTTTTGGTTACAATCGGAACCTATTTATAGGCGAGCTAACAACAGAAGAATAAAGAGAAAAAATCAAGAGAAGAATCTGGTAGCGTGGGTCCCTCCATTCAGTGAAACAACACTCTTACAGTCTCGGTCAGTAATTTAAACGCAGACCCACCTCAGCGCTTCAGAGATTAAATGAAGGCTGCCCGAGCGCGTGCCCCAGCTGCCCCCGCCTTCGTCTTCTCCCTCACACAGTCTGACTGGGTCAAATTGACCCGCTCCATCTCTGATCGCGACCCGGGTCGTGACAGTGTCAAACAAGGTAATGCTGGTAGCTTCTCTCTTCGAATCACCTTAACAATAGCAAGGTTCCTCTCCTTGTGTTACATAATTTGAATCCATGTACATTCTACGCTCTTTTTGGTGTTTAGCCATGTGAATTTTCATATTGACGACTATATTCTCATATCTGAGGATAAAATATCAGTTGGTTGTAAACGGTGATGAGAAGTGGAACATCATTGGACCTGGACACGGGTGTCAATACCGCTGTTACTATTTTCGTGGGATTTTCAGGGTTGATGGTCATACTAAGGTTACAAAAATTATGAATATTAGTAGCCGTAGAGAGCTCCAGTCATACAACCACCCAAATATGAAAAATTGCCCAACATGCTTTGAAGGTCCTGACTTTGTTGAGTCCTGTGGAGAGATTTTAAGCGTTGTTATAATCAATCCTTCAACAAGATGGATTATAAATTTTATATTCACTGTCTTGAATTTGGCAATGGAAAGGGAATTCTTGTTGGATCAAGCTTAGGAACATTGGAGACCGAATATTGTTCTTTGATTATTTTATGGTACTGGTGCGGTTTCTATCTCAAAGCGAGTGGTTTTGTTGGATTCAAAGAAACTGCATCCTTCACAAATAGTGTATGTCGGACATTTGGTTCAGGTGACTTTTATAAGATCTTTATGTATGACATAGAGAATGGTGAAACATATTAATCGATAGCCCTTTTGATTGGGTAGGCCCCA
>JAJGRW010002259.1:0-28842 GCA_025461045.1 Carex parvula
AGGGACATAAAGGAACTATATATTCGATATATGGAAGAATCTAAAGGTATTTTTTAGCGAAGCCAGGAAAAGAAAAATAATAGATCTGGACCCTTTTGCAACGTATGAGAATCCTACATACTCATCACCAGTTAAAGAATATCTCAGGGTTAAAGAGTTGCAAGATTGGGAACGATTTTCATTAGAACCCGGCGACCTGGTTTATCGGGAAACTTCCTTATATTTTTTGCTGGGGGCATATTCCGGATTGAGAATAAGTGACTGGTACAGATTCAATCATGAGGAAAATATAATAGGAGACCGGATAAGGCTATATGCGAAGAAAGGCGGCGGCTATGTTACTATGAAGATTTCGGCGCCGCTGGGGCGTATTTTGGCGCGTACCAAAGAATTGCCACTAACCGTAGCTGAGCCGGTAATTAACCGATATTTGAAGATAATAGCCCGCAAAACAGGCATCAAAAGAAACCTTGCAAAAGAAATCAGCACGCATACCGGCCGTCATACCTTTGCTGTCACCATCTGCCTGGATAATGGTATTTCCAGCGAAACAGCAGCTGAGCTCATGGGTATTACTTTACAAACTTTTGTAAATAACTACAGCCAGGTGACTGAGGAAAAAATAGACCGGGAGACAGATAGAGCATGGAATTCGCTTTCCTAAAAGACAATTTATTTTGTATTTACGGAAATCCGTAAGGATTTGTATCGCTTGAGCTCGACAATCCAGAAGATGTTGAAAGGCTTGGTATTACTACATTTCAATATGCCATAAAGTATAAGGGACAAATATTTTGTAGCGGAGAGATACTACCAAATATACCCTATTGGGATGCTGAATAACTGTATTGTTTTGGAAGATCAGGCCCTGCATGCTATGCTATGCGGGGCTTTTTATTTGCCTCCAATTAAACAGTTATCATGAGCAATACCAGTTACCTAAAGTGGAATAAATCTTTAATTAAGGCTCGCATTGCCACCTGGCGCAATAATCGCAATTGTAAATAATATTATTATAGGGATGCCAAGCCATAATACTATTCGTTTATTTATATTTTTTCTCTCTTGACAAGTTGCTCTGGTAAAAATTGCTCACTCATAAGTTTCAGTTTCTAATATAGTTGTAAAAATGTGATCTTCCGGTTTATTGTTTACCCAATAAGAATCTGGCCCAGCTAACCCACTAACACCGGATGTATCAATTATCTTATACCATGTGCCACCTTTTCTTTTACGAAAAGACTTGCGGTCACCAAAATAGAGTACTGATATTAAACCTAAGGTCTTTTTTGCGTATAGTCTTATTTTCTTAAAGAGCATAAAATATTCTTTTCAAAATAGGTATATTGTATTATTAGCATACAATTGCTGTAGTGGTTTGTCATAGGCCATATCAACATATTAATTAATTTTAACACAAATGTTATTATTTTGTTGATAAAATGTGTAGATTTAATTCCCCATATAGCGAATTATAATAGCTAGTCAAATTTGCTGCCTAAAAACCAACTGCATGAAAAAGCAAGGCCAGAAAAAAAAGAAGGTTAATTCTGCTTCAATAGCTCGTTTAACCGCAAAGTGGTATCATCTTCAAACTGTTTCAATGCCTCTTGTAAAGAAATTCCGTAAACCTTAGTTTTCATTTTCAATAATTCATCCCTAAGAGTGATTATTATAGCTCTATCGCCCATATTTATTTCAGGGCCTGGAATAAATCCCTCTACACTTTTCGGATCAGTTATACTTTTTATGTTTTTAATGTTTAATTTTTTATTCCTTAAATCTTCTACGGAAACCCCTGCAAGGGAGGCTATCTTCCCCTCTATTATCATCTTCGGTTCTGCCAGTCCTCGTTCGTATGATTGAATCATAGCCTTAGTGCCACCAACAATTTTCCCAAATTCTTCCTGTGTCTTATTCCAAACTTGACGTATCAATTTAATGTTTTCTGGAATGTGCATAAATATGTGAATAAATAAAAAGAATAAAAAATATGCTTTTTACGCTTTTGTGTTTTATATTTGCTAAACGAAAATAAGAAATAAAATGAAGATCACACGATTAAGGGGGGAATGGAACGAGAAAGCCAGGAAAAATAATGATATAGTTCATGCCATTGCAGAGAAGATGGGGAAAAGTATTAATACTATTTATCGCTGGTTTTATAACGAAGACACACAGTTAACAAATTATGATTGTTTGGCGATTATATCAGAGCATACCGGTATATCGGTTGATGCTCTTGTTGAGCAAGTGGAAAAAGAATAAAAAGCTACAGACTAATACTATTACACGAACAGCATGAACCACATAGATAGATCAGATCAGAATATTCATGTAGCTCTCACGGGTATAGATAAGAAGCTAACCAATCTGTACAATAAAGAGATGGGTATAGAGAAAGTAAAGGCTTCATCTACCTGGGTGACAGCAGCCGAGATTATGAAGGTAACCGGCTGGGATGCAAACGGCATGAGAAGAGCCAGGGAATATCACTGGTTGAGGTTCAGGAAAGAAAAGAAGGGTACATGGCGCTATCTGTTAGAATCCCTGCCAGAAAGGTTTGTAATTCATCATGCGGGCATCATTGATACTTCAAAAGAAGAAATAAATAACTGATTATCAACATAAACTGTTTAACAAACAAAACCAATTCGCACCATGCAAACAACTGCTACCGTAACTGCTGCTGATATAACCTTCGAGAATGTTTTTCGCCTTCATGATGGATGCCAGGTAATTGCCGTTGAGAGTTATAAGTATGAAGGACATTGGAAGATATTTACTAGCACAATGGATCGCTCTGGGTTTTCTCCTTCAGAACAAGTTGCCATTGCTATTGAAGTTGGAGCGACTGAAATAGAATTACGAATAAGATGCAAGGGCGATGGCCGAATAATCTATCCTGATTTTCCCATTCATGATCTCCTAAATCAATAAACTAACATGAAATGCAAGACATGTATCCTGCCATTAAGAATGTGGATAATGCTTAATTCCCCTAAGCTAGTAACCCTTATTCACAAAGATAAATAAACTATATCATTATGACGCGTAGACAAATAACTACAAGCCCCGTTTACCAGCATATCCTTTCGCAGAATGATGCGCGCCGCTTTTCACTCCTTTCGGGCCCTGTAGCAGCTATTATAGCCGATAAATTCGGCTGCCGGATAAACATCTATGATGGCAACACGCTGCCCGAATTTAAGCAGCTATATGTTCCCGGAGATGTGATTATACACATCTCCGACCCGGCCACAAAAGAACCTTTGATTGCTATGCTCATGCCCATAGAAGAGGATAGAGAATTTCCTAATACAGAACCTGATTCATTCGGCAACGAAGATGAGGAAAGGGCCATGAAGAACCCCGAATATGCAGATTACGATTACTGGCATATAACACCAATAACAGAATAGCCATGCTAACCTATTCATATTCCTGCTATCGCTGGTCTGGAATCCAAAACTACCGCCGGTGCATGAGGAAGAAACCGAAACCCACGAATTTCTATGACAAAATATAAGAAGCTCCTTATTCAGTATGGAGTTGATAAGGAATACCAGCTGAGTGGATTCCCTTAGAAGAAGCAAGAAAGCTGGAAAAGAACGGAAAAGGAATAACCCCGGAAAGCATGCGAAATAAGGTTCGCCTGGGCAAATTCCCACCAGGATCAGTAACAAATGGAGTAGGAGGATATTTCTTCCATGAACCAACGCTAAAAGGATTGACATGAATATTGAGTTAGCTGCTGTTAAAAACAATTGGATGCTGTACAGCGTGAACTCGGTATTGTTCGCAAGCTAGTACAGAACCAGGTAAAGCCTGATGAGCATTGGGTATCAGGAAAGACAATTGGTGAAATAACGGAATGGAATAGCGAAGATCTGCGTAGGGCAAGGAGACAAAATCTCATCGATCATAAACGGGATGAAATAATAACTGGAAGTATCTGCTAGAATCCATACCACCAATTTTTATCAAAGCAAAACCATAACTGTATGACTGATCAACTAACTGTTACTGTAAGCAATATCACATTTGAGAAGGTCTTATCCTTCTATAAACGGCATCAGGTAATTGGTATTGATTCTTTTAAAGCACCATCTGGTACCTGGAAATCTCAAATAAACAACGTTGCTCTGGATGATAGCCTGCCACCTGTACAACAGGTAGTGAATGTAATTGCTGCAGGTGCCACTCATGTAGAATTGCGGTTAAAGAACCTCACCACGGGCCACATAATTTTTCCTGATTATTCAATTGATCAACTCATAGCCATATGATGCATAGACTTGAATTCAGGCTTAGATATCCTGTTCCACATAAATTCTTAAAGGATACTGCAATGCTTATAGCTGTTGCCCAAAGAGAGATTGTTATAGACCTGGTATGTCATGGTTACATCAATGCTCAGAACGAAGCCAAAGTAATAATTGACAACTGGAACATGGGCATGCTTGGTGTGCTTCACATAGAGGATTATCAGGGAGTTATTGCAGACATGTCGGAAAAGGCTGGTGAGGTCTATCTCGCTGAAATTAAAAAACTGCCATCAGCGGCTATCTATTTACCAATAAAAGCAGAAGCATGAATGACATTAATGATCAATTAGATATGGTGGAGCTGTGTATTCCAATTGTAATAGTGCTGGCCATAATTGCGGGTTATGGTTTAGGCCGCATTCATGAACAACACATAAATATAAGGCAATGGAAAAAAGAGCGTCAGAAAAAATCAGAATAATTCCCATGCCGGCAGGGTTGATTATGGGGATGCTGGATAAGCTTCTCCGCCAGAGTAAAATGAAAGGTCCATTCACTTTGGAAGACCGGTTACGACACAAAGACAATTATCTCAAAACCGCCTCAAAACTAAACTAACCATGGGTATTGCACTTATCACTGTTCTTATGGTTTACGCTTTAATAGCTACCAAGAAAGAACTTAAAAAATTGGAGGACTATAATAATCCTCTGCTGGATGAACACGAAGAGCTTCTCTTCTAAAAGCTTGGTGTGGAATTTATTAACAGGGAATTCCACAGCGGCCTTTGTTTCTACTGAGGCCTCATTTTAAAAGTAACCAATAAAATATCGTATACAATGGATCTATTAAAAGCATTTATCAAAGAATGGCAGGCTGCAAACAGAGCCTTATTTGCTGAAATCAAGACCAGAGAGGCATTGATTGAGCAAAATAATTATAACATCAAAAGGGGTGATGAATTGCTATCTGCTGGTGATCACCATCAGGCTGGTGAAGAACTCCAAATTAAGCTTGCCGCTACTACACCTCAGACCTGCACATTTGAAACTGCCTTGGACGCACTCAAAAGAAATATGCAGGTAAAAAGGATCGACTGGCATGAGCAGTTACGCCTAATCCTGAGTACGGACAATATTTTTTTATCGGCTTACCATTCGTGCCTCAATCAATGACCGGTTATACTCCTTCCAGCGAAGATTTGCTCGCAACTGACTGGATAGTAATCGTAGGATGATATTCTATGTGCTGGCATAAATAAGATCAGGGCCGTGGCATAGCGGTTTTACTGGCCAGGAGCGGAAATGGTTGATTGAATACGCACCAGCACAAAGTTCTTTGAAAATATTGGTGTTATCAACGGGAGGTGTTGGTTATACGTAACAGAACCTCAGATAACATCGATACCGCAGGATAGAGCAGTTTGGTAGCTCGCTGGGCTCATAACCCGGAGGTCGCGGGTTCAAATCCCGCTCCTGCAACGACCTTTTATACAGAGATGCCTGGATACGAAACCAGGATAGGCAGTGAGAGCCGAAAAGAACGGGAATAATGATCTCAATAATTACCCCTCCACCTGAAGCAATAACGCCGTTGTAGTGAGCGACAGGAAGACAGAGACAGGCTTCTACGCCCCTTGCCAGCTGGGACCGCTGGCACCTTTTGAAATTATTTGAACGCAAGTGTCAATGCCAAGAGTTGCGCAAGCTCGAAAGAACACAATAAAGGCATTCCCGATCTCAGAGCCGATCAGCCTGGGGGCTACCAGGCATTCTTTGAAATTATTTGAACAGGTGGAGGCTACCATGATGCTGGTCCAGACATGAAAAACGCCTTCAAACTTATTAAAGAAGTGGGTAAAGGCATCCAAAATACCAAAGGGGATTATTCAATAATCTGCGACTAAACAATCATGGATGCTATTTTTTGGGTTTAGGGTTGAAAAGCCTCCGGCTATTCTTAGCAGGGGCAACTATTAAAAATTTCACTACAGATAAACTCTAAAACTACCGGTGGAGGTTAACCGGATTAAAATGAAGAACAAACGTTTCGCTCTGTACAATGAGCCTGAAGAAGATGATGAAGAAAAGAAAGCACAGGAAGGTGCTGAGACTGCAGAAGTAAAAGAAGAAGCGGCTGCGGCTGAATAAAGCCATCCGCTACCAAAAAGGATCACTTACTAACAATAAGCTGCCCTTAACCGGGCAGTTTATTAAAACCAACAACGATGGCCAAAGCAAACTATACATATGAGGTAATTGATTTTGCTGGCAGAAACTGCATAGTAATAGAAGATTTGAACGATGATCAAATACCTGTTACAAGTGACATCAACAATGTAATACAGGATATAGAACAGGACGAAGGTCTAGCTGCAAAGGATTATCTCGTTGTTTACAAAGACACCGATGGAATGTGGGACGGATGGGATGATGCTAAAAAAATGTTTGTGGGCCTTCAGTTACCCGATCGGGATATGGCTATCCACAAATACATACAACTACAATTAAACGCTAAATAATATGGCACAGGTAATAATCATGACTCCCATGCCTGTGGGCAAAGCCCAAAAGAAGAAAGCTGAATTAACCAGCTACCAGGAAGCTTTTGTCAGGAATAACTATAAAAGGCTTGCTGTTTCGCAGATGGCTTCGGTGCTGGAGATCAGCACATCAATAATAGCCGGCAGGATGAAGGACATGGGTTTACAAACGGTCAAGATTAGCAAAGACGATCAGATAGAACTGGACCAGTTTGGTGACTACTTCAACGTGGGTATTTACATGTGGAATAACCGAACAATATGAAGGCGCTGAAGGGATTGCTATACCTATTTAAAAGCAAAGGGAAGCAAAAAAGCAATTGGCCGGCGGCTGCAACTAAAGTAAACGTTCACCCGCGCAAACACAAAAGGCAATTCAATCAACACGCTTGGAGGGCATACCTCCGGAACTAATATAAAAGCAAAGCCCCAACGCTTGCAACACTGGGGCTTAGAAACTTAATCTAAAACTTAATAACACAAATTTATGATCCTTTCTTTAAAACATCTTTCCATTCGCAACTTCAAGGGTATACGCTCCCTTTCAGTTGACTTTAAACATCATACTACTACTATCTATGGCGATAATGGTGTAGGTAAAACCACTGTTTTCGATGCTTTCCTGTGGCTATTCTTTGGTAAGAATTCTAAAGAAGTGAGCCAGTTTGAAATTAAAAGTCTGGATAAGGATAGCAACTTTATTCAGAAGGTTGAAACTGAAGTAGTAGCAACTGTACATGTTGATGGTGTTGAAATCGTGATTAAAAAAGTGCTTCGCCAGAAGTGGACTACCAGGCGTGGTGAATCAGAGGAAAAATATACGGGGGATGAGAATGTTTACTTCTGGAATGATGTGCCACAAAAAGAGGTGGAGTTTAAGGTAAAGACGAAAGGCATCATCGAAGAGCTTTTATTTAAGCTCATTACAAATCCTTTCTACTTAATTCCCTGCCATGGCGTGAACGTCGACAGGCACTTATCAGCCTGGCTGGCGATGTAACCAATGATCAGATATTTGATTCGATTATAACACAATCCAATAAGCATCTTACGATCCACTTATTAACGCTCTAAACCAAAAGAAAACCATTGAGGATTTCAAAAAGGAGATCGCAGCTAAGAAAAAAAGCTCCAGGGATGAATTGGATCGGGTTCCTCCACGTATAGACGAGGTTAAGCTTGGTAAACCAAAGGATGAAGATTTTGCTAAGATCAAAGAGGATCTGGTTACGGTTGATACTCAGATCAACGAAATTGATGAGCTCCTAAATAATGAAGCAAAAGCTGCCGAAGCCGAAAATAAAAGAAGGGCTGTGGCTTTAAGGGATTATCAAACCAAAGTACAGGCTCAGCAATCAAGGCAGTTTGATCTAAAAAGCCAAAAGCAGCAACACGAGTTTAATGCTAAGCAACAAGCTTCCCAGGCAGGCAACCTGCTGAGTTCCGAAATAGCCTCTTTAAAGAATACAATCAGGAGTAAGCAGGGACAGATAGCCACTGCCGAAAGCGGTATAGAGGCAAACCAACGTAAGCTTAACCAGTTGAATATTGATCTGAATGCATTACGTACGAGATATGTAAGTGAGGATGGCAAAAAGCTTGATTTTAATGATGAGGATTTTTGTTGCCCTTCCTGCAAAAGAGAGTTCGACCTGGTAGACATTGATACTAAGAAAGAAGAGCTTAGATCCAATTTTAATAACGCGAAGATTGAAACGCTGGATATCATCCAAAAGGATGCAACTGAGCTCAAAAATCAAATCTTCACATTAGAGAACCGTATAGAACAAGAAAAGGAGCATGTTAGCAAGCTGAATGATGAGCTAACTGATCTTAATGTTGAGTTACAGGAGAAAGAACAAACTGCCAGCGAGCCGAAGGCATTCCTTGATGCAGATATTGAAACAATACTTTCTGCCAATCCCACTTACCAAATATCATTACTGAATTGGCCGGTATTGAGCCTATTGAAGAGCCAAAGTTCACGGAAAATACCATACATACAGCTGAAGAGAAAAAGGCAGAAAGGCTTTCTCTTCTTTCAAAAGCCAACGATCTCCGGAGGCAATTGGATAAAGAAGAGCAGATCACTAAGGCTAATGAAAGAATTGCCACACTGGAGAAAGAACAACAAACCCTTTCACAAGAAATAGCAAGGCTGGAAGGTATTGAGTTCAGTATTCAAAACTTCACTAAGGCAAAAATGGAGACTGTTACCAGTCGTATCAATAGCCTTTTCAAATATGTAGAGTTCAAAATGTTTGATGTACAGGTCAACGGAGGTGAAGTTGAATGTTGCGAGGCCCTGGTTGAGGGTGTTCCCTTCTCCGATGCCAACAATGCATCCCGTATTAATGCCGGCATTGATATCATTAACGCTTTCAGCGGGTACCATAATGTATTCGGTCCAATCTTCATAGATAATGCAGAGGCTGTAACCCGCTTTATTATACTGATAGTCAACTGGTGAAGCTGGTTGTTTCTGAACCTGATAAGGAACTAAGAGTTGCTTAACCAGGGATTGTAAAACCACCTATTAATACTCAAATTAAAAGATATGTCGAAAGATCAAAATAACAACCAACAACAAACTGGAACACCAGCAGTAAAGAAGTTTACCGAGGATACAGTAGGTAAAGTTCTTAAAAAGGTATCCGCTTTTCAAACGCAAGGAGAACTAAAACTCCCTATAAACTATAGTGCCGAGAATTCAGTTCGCTCCGCCTGGCTAATACTACAGGATGTTAAGAACGCAGATAAACAACCGGCTTTATCTGTATGTACTCCTGATAGTATCGCAAACGCTCTTCTTGATATGGTACTGCAGGGATTGAGCCCGGTAAAGAAGCAATGTTATTTCGTTGTTTACGGTAATAAGCTGGTATTGCAAAAATCTTACATCGGAAACATTGCTATTAGTAAGCGGGTAGCTAATGTAAAAGAAGTTAAAGGAGTGCCTATTTACAAAGAAGATCAGTTCGAGTATGAAATCAACCTGGAAAACGGCCGCAAGAAAATAACAAAGCATACTCAAAAGTTCGAAAATATTGATCCGGACAAGGTGGTTGGCGCCTATGCTATTGTAACCGAAATGATGGCAATGCCTGGTGTGAAATAATGAACATGAAGCAAATACAAGCTGCATGGAGCATGGGTAATGCCAATGGCAATTCCAAGGCTCACAAAAATTTCGCAGATGAAATGGCCTGCAAGACAGTTATTAATCGTGCTTTAAAAATAGCAGTCGGTGCTACAGATGATGGAGAGCTATTCAAGGATGATGAGCTGGATCAAGTCCTTACATGGCTGGTGTTAAACAAGAAATCTCTGATAAGAGCGGTACAGATGAGCCACTGGGCTTTGATGAGGAACATGAGCAGCAGAAACAAGCAATAGAAGAACAAACTCCCGATGCCGAGGAAGTAAAAGCACCATTTTAATGAGACTTAAGATATTAGGCAGCAGCAGCAAAGGCAATTGTTACATTCTGGAAAACGGAAAGGAAGTATTAATTATTGAATGCGGTGTGAAGATCTACGATATTAAGAAAGCCCTTGATTTTCAACTGGCCCATGTTAGCGGCTGCCTGGTAACTCACGAGCACGGTGATCACGCAAAAAGCATAAACGAGGTTCTTTTAACTGGTATTCCTGTTTATACTTCCCGTGGTACCATGCGAGCCCTGGGACTGAATGTTAACATTAACAATCTGCACACCATCAAAGCAGGTGAGATGTTTAAAGCCGGCAATTTCTCTGTTATACCATTTGATGTTCAGCATGACGTGGTTGAGCCACTGGGTTTTATTATCAACCACAAGGAGACGGGTAGCATATTATTCATTACTGATAGCTATTACGTGAAATACCCGTTTAAGAATATCAACAACATCCTGATCGAGGCGAATTATTCGGATGCCATATTAAAGGATAGAATGAGCAATGGGTATATGCCAGATTACCGAACCAACCGCTTGATCAAGTCACACATGAGTCTGGAAACATGCAAGATGATGTTAAAGTCAACCGATCTGAGTAAGGTTCACAATATAGTGTTGATTCATTTATCCGATGGGAATAGCAATGCTATAGAGTTTCAGAAGGACGTGCAAGCTGCTACAGGAAAGAAAGTGCATGTGGCTGATGAAGGAATAATCATCGAAAACTTTAATAAAACACCGTTTTAAATCATGCCACAAACAATAATTGTAGGACACATAACGACCATTTTCCCAGCTGAATTACGAGGCAATTTCGAATTGCGCAGGTTTCATGTAAAGGAACCGGGAACCGTGCGGTATCCTCAGACATATGAGCTACAAGCGTGGCAAGGTGACTGCAATCTCCTGGATAAGTTCAGCTACGGTGACCTGGTTGAGGTCATGTGGAGATAAAGGGTAGGGAGTGGATCAAAGACGGTAGGGCAGGAGTGATCAACACGTTAAGAGCAATTAAAATAACGCTGAAGGATCCTATGGGACCATTGGGCGGACAAAAATAACCATGCCATACCTGAAAGTACATATCAACAAGGATTGGATAAAGGCAGAGGCTGGTGATGAGGTACGATAATTGCCGATCACAATGATATGCAGATAGTAGCAGATAGAAAAGGAATACGGTTTTCCGTAAGAACTGAACATATTTCTGAAAAACCACTGGATTCAATACCCCAAAACAAGAACCGGTAATTGTGCAGAAGGCCTCAGTTGGCAAGCGTAAAGCCAGCACGAAAGTATTCGATGAAAAACCAACTCTTTTTTAACCGTTATGAGCTACGAAGATTATGGATTAGATGCAGTAAAGAAGCCCGTCGATGGGTGGAATAAAGCTAAAGGCCTTTGCATCTGGTGTAACAAAGATGTTAATGAGGGCTTCAGTCTCTGCTTCGCTAATTGGGTGATATGCCGGGATTGTGCGGAACATGCCAATGATGAAGAGAATAGGTATAGGTGGGGAAAGATGGATGAATGTTACAAGTGTCGCAAGGAGGGCAAGAACGGTGAAATAGGTTATCGAAATCATGACAGCTGGGCAAGTGATTATTATATGTGCCAGGAATGCATAGACTGGGCGAAACAAACTTTAAGTAACAAAGAAAAATACTTCAATCAAATGATAGAGGGAATACTACAAAAGTGTGTTGTAGATGGAAACATCATCAGATTGCCAGAAGAGCAGCTGGCCACGGATATATATACGAAGGTTGCCAGCAAGCTGGAGGGAATAGGAGGGAAGTGGAAAGGCGGAAAAACAAAAGGGTTTGTTTTTGAAGAAGATCCCACAGATCTGTTAGCTCGCATTGCCGCTGGCGAAAATGTAAACCTGCAGCAGGAATACCAATTCTTTGCAACGCCTGACGATATAGCGGCCACCATGGTTAGCTATCTGCCTCCAATACAATCTACTGAAAAGATCAAGGTCCTGGAACCGAGCGCCGGCATGGGAGCGCTCGTGCAAGCTTTCATAGCTGCATACCCCGGCGTTGTAGTGGATTGCTTTGAGTTGATGGAACTAAACAATAAGAAGCTGAAGGAGTTACCAGGCACAAATGTAATGGGTACTGATTTCTTAAAGGCTGTGGAGATGGATACAATGAATATGATCCGTGATCAGTACGACCTGATCATTGCCAATCCTCCCTTTACCAAGAACCAAGACATTGATCATATCCTCGCCATGTACAAATGCCTTAAACCTGGTGGTACGCTGATCGCGTTATCCTCGCCCTCCTGGACATTCGGGCAGCAGAAAAAACAGCTTGAGTTCAAAGCCTGGATAGAGGAGCTGGATGTGTTCCCTAAAACGCTTCCGGAAAAAAGCTTTGCAAGCTCTGGCACACAGATAACACCGGTATTACTACAGATTAAAAAGCCTGCTGTGCAAGCGCACGAAGAAGATCAGGAAGTGGATGATATTGAAACAACGATCGCCAAAGTAAATAACACCTTTAATGGGTTTAATTACAATGATTTTGGTGTATGCCTAAACCCGGAGCAGATCATTAAGAAAGACGGAAAACTGCTTTATTACAATATAGCTATCTGTGAGCATCAAAATGGCTGGGCTTCCTCTTATCATTTTAATATCAGAAACGAAAATCACATTGGTTCAGCAGGTCCCGCAACTATCCACCAGGAATATAAAAGCCGGCAGGAGGCAATCAACAAAACAGCTGGCTACATTTTAAAACGATTCACAGAAGAATACCCGGTGAAAAAGGTGCATTGAAAATTGCCAAAGAGATTAAGCCATTACAGGATCTGCTGGTAACGATGGAAGAGCCGGCTATAAGGTACAGTGACATCGAACTGGAAGAGTTCAGGATCATCATTCACAATAAGCTGGAGGCGGCTGATAAAGAACTGGTTTACTTGCGTGAAGAATTATCAAAAAACCGGCAATCAGGTAGTAAAGATGCTGCTACGATTGCTGAAGAGGTAAATAACCTAATGGCAAGGCAAGAGGTATTTATTGGTAAACTTAAAGATGCCCTTACTCGAATCGACAATAAGACATTCGGTATTTGTCAGCAAACTGGCCAGTTAATAGATAAAAGCCGCTTATTGGCTGCTCCGCATGTAACTCTCAGTAAAGAGGCAAAGCAGTCTGGTATCGATACCACTCCCATCAACAACTCAAAAAATAGCAAAATGAAGTCAGTTAAGAAAACTGAGGGCGATTCTACATTGCCCGTATTTAAGAACATTCCTCTTTCTGAAATACAGGTAGATCCCAACCAGCCTCGCAAATTCTTTGATGAGCAGGCGATGAGCGATCTCATTGAATCGGTAAAATCCAAAGGAGTGTTGCAGCCGATCATGGTGAGGCCCAAGGACGGGACTACAATGCTGGTAGTTGGTGAACGCAGATTTAGAGCAGCACAGGCCGCTAACCTTCCAAGCATCCCGGCAATGGTAAGAGAATTGACGGATGAAGAGGCTCTGGAGATTCAAATCATAGAGAACCTGCAGCGAAAAGATGTTCACCCTATGGAAGAAGCAGCTGCCTTTAAATCACTTATCGAAAACAGAAGCTACTCTTTGCAAGAGATTGCTGCCCGGGTAGGTAAGAAAGATTGGTTCGTAAGACAACGGATGAAACTCAATGACTTGGTAGATGAATGGCAAAGCCTTTTCTTCCAAAACAAGCTTAATCTACAGCAGGCATTAAAAATTGCCCAGCTGGCAAAGAGCGTACAGATTGAATGGTATGCAAACGAAACAGATGGCAGGGATATTACTGCACCTGGATTTGTTATCGATGCCAACGCAAATAAGATGAAGCAATATAGTGGAGATCTTAACAATGCCAGCTTTCTGCTTACTGATGAGACGTTAGACGTAAATGCCGGCCCATGCAGCACCTGTCAATTTAATACTGCAGCTGCTCAATTATTTCCAGAAGATGAAAAAAGCCCACGCTGTACGAATATCTCCTGCTTTGTTAACAAGGCTGATGTAACCTATAAAAGGAATTGGCATTGGCTAAGGAAGATCCTGCTATTTATCTTGTTAGTGAAGGCAATTCTGAAACCAATGATATAAAGAACCTTAAAAATGAAGGGTATGTAGTATTGAAAACCTGGCGTGAGTACCAGGAGATCGATAAGCCGGAAATGAGCGATTGGGAAACATTCCTAGATGAAGAGTTTTTTGATGAAGACGATACCGACCAGGATAAAATAGAGGCTTTTGAGCTGCACCGGCTTCAATATGAGAGGGATCTGAAAATATACAATACCAAAATCGCCAGTGGTAAATATCATAAGGCTTTTGTTGTAGATGGAACAAATCTTGGTAAATACATCTACATAGAAGTAAATAAAAATGCCTCTGAGAAGCATGCAAAAGCCAATATAGAAAATGGCAGTGATACCAGGGCCGAGGATATTGATTCAGAGATTACCAGGTTAAAGGATAGGGAAAAGCGGGCAAAGGAGCTGGATGCTGAGAAGATCCATACCGTTGTAAAAGAGGTATTTGCAAAATCAACATTGTACACATCTGACTCCAGGAATCTAAACATTACCCAAAATGAAATTATTGGTGCAGTTGCAGCATTATTTGAGGCAGGATCTTACACATACCGCAGCTGGTTCTCCAAAAAATTCGAGGTTGATAGATACTCACTCAAGCCGAAAGACCTTGAAAAATTCAACACCCTTACTGCATTTGGCCTGAACGAACTACTCCTGCATTTTATTCCGGATAAGCTCATGGGCAACGGTGGTTCACGTCTTGTGTCGGCCAATGCACTATGCATCCATAACATAGCTAATTACTATCATGAACCATTGGTTACTGCTGCGGTTACTGAACAAACAGAGAAGGCAGAGAAGCGTCAAGCCAGAGTAGACTCCAGGATTACGGAGCTAAAGAATCAAAAGACTGCCATTCTTAAAGAACAAGGCAAAGGGAAGAAAAAAGACAAATAGCATTTATAACCATCAAAATAGAAAACAATGAAACTGACTTACTTCAGTGAACAAACTCTCCCTAAACAGGGTGGTGGAATCAAGTCAAAGGTTCCAAAGGTAAATTTTGGAAAAGGCGGTGTGATCGCATTTAATAAAAATGCAGTTGCCTTAATGGAATTGAGATTCGGCGATAAGGTTACGCTTGCCCAGGACGCAGAGGATGAAGAAAACTGGTACTTCTTTAAAGATCCTGAAAATGGATTTGAACTGCGAAAGCAGGACTTTGAAAAAACCGGTTCTCTTGCCTTCAATCACAAAAGTTTACAGGAAGCACTCTGTAAGGCGTTTGACTTTGATTCCACCCTATCAAGAAATTTTATTGTAGCCGGTAAGCCTACTGAGCTAAAGGGTAGTAAAGTAAAATATTGGGGGATTATACGCCCTGCTAATTAACCGTTAACCTGCTCATGATTTTACATGATAGATCTGTTTGGCAATGATATTAATCCGAAGCCTGGTAAGGTAAAAGGCAAGCGAATAGCTGAACTACAACATAGTCAGCTGATCATGATCAATGGCGCCATCAACAATGAAACATGCGGCAACTGTAAATACTTACATACCCGCCAGTTTGCCGGCAAATATTTTAAGTGTAAAAGGCGGCTATGTCTAACGGTCCTGCAACAGACTGGAGGGTAGGTTGGAAAGCATGCGGATTATTTGAACAGAAGGAAGGAAAGAAATAGGATTTAAGCACCTGCCAAAAGTAGCTGATGGAACTAAACGGATATACTCTAATTGATGTAATGCGAAAAACTAGAAGGCGCTATCCTCTTAATGCGACCGAACAAGCACTATACAACGAATTGGTTGCTATATGCAATGAGGAGCTGTGGAGTGAGGTGTTTTCCTGTTCCAACGATGAATTATGTGCTGCCTTGCGGGTAAGCGAGAATACACTCGACAAAGCAAGATGCTCATTAATCAATGCTGGTTTACTTCATTACAAAAGTGGGAAGAGTAAACGGAAGTTCGGACAATATTCGTTTGTTAGCCCTATTGAAAACACAACTACCTCAAATTTTGAGACCAATGTGTATACCAATCCGGAGACCAATGTGTATACCAATCCGGGGACCAATCAGGTGGCAAATGCTGAGGACTATAATAAACATAAAGGAAAGGAAAACTTAAACTCAACGAAAGGAGAAGTAAATACAGCGCCGCCAGTAAAGCAAACATTATTCGACCTGAGCAATTCAAATCTGTATCGAAAGCCTGTTATTCCTACTTACGAAGATGTAGAACGGGTATTCATCGCGCAGGGTGGAACTGCTGAAATGGCGAAAACCTTTTTTGAAAATAATGGAGCTGTGGGCTGGTTCTATAAAAACAATCCGATTACCAATTTCCAAAACCTGGTGCCAAACTTTATTAAGAACTGGAAAAGAAACGAAAATGGAAAGAAAAATCAATCAGCAGCTAAACACATCGGCGGAAGCATTGATTACAACAAAGCTCTATGATGATGTGGAACTGACACCAGAAGAGGAGAGGATCGCCCTGCAGGCTGCTAAGCGTGATAAATATTGGAAGTTGGAAGATGATCGAAAGATAAAAGAACAACAGGAAGCATTGAAGGAATTGAGAAGACCCTGGACCACTGATGAGATGTTTAATAGAGCAGTAGCAGAAGCTGTAAGGCTGGCCAGCTTATCGGGTAAAACCCATGAACTTGATGAGTTTATAAAACCTCTATTCATACAGCTGGCGCAATACTTTACCAATAACCCTGAGTTTGAAAAGGGCGGTTATAGTCTTTCTAAAGGTATAATGCTGATGGGCGCTTCCGGAATAGGCAAAACGGATCTACTTCAGGCCTTCAGGTATAATAAGCGCCGTTGCTACCTGCCTGTGACAGCTGTTGAAATAGAGGAAAGGATCCGCTCGAATGATATCCAATACTGGAGAACTTATACCGGGTTTGTTCCTGGATATGGTAATACGCCACAGGTATTTCTTCAACCACAAATTGGCTGGATGATAGATGATATGGGTACCGAAGGAATTATCAAGGCTTTTGGAAATGAAGTAGATCCATTGGAGATGATCATATCAACCAGGTACGCGAACCGTGATAAAATCCCTTTTGATAGCCTGCATATTACCACCAACCTGAATGCAGAGCTTATAGAACAGCGATACAACTCCAGGCTGCGGAGCCGCTTGCGGGAGATGTTTAATGTATTCATGGTAAAAGGACAGGATAGACGATGAACAGATTTAATGAAAGGCAATTAAAACAGCTGCAGAGCGCCGGCACCATTCGGGGATATGTGATCAAGGGTAACCACAAAAAGGAGAAGAAAGCAAAAGCCACAGCTGGTACCAGCAAGCGAAGCAAGGAATTGAATAAGCTATCATGGTCCCTGCAGGTGTGGGCAAAAGAGCACCAGGTAACCTTGCTATATGAGCACGAGTTCCACCCGAAAAAGAAGTGGCGATTTGATTTCGCCCTGCTTGAACTAAAGATAGCCGTTGAGTATGAAGGCGGAATATTCATGCAACGGAGCGGCCATTCATCACCAAAAGGCTATACTAAGGATACGGAAAAGTATAACGCGGCTCAGGCCTTGGGATGGCGGGTAATCCGCCTGACGGTCCTGAATTATAAACAGTTTCAACCACCCTGAATGAATATGCCACTGCTTAAAATGTATATCGGTCATTTATTCGTCGCCAAGCAAGAGTTGGTATATGATGAAATGACGACAGTGCATGAGCGCATGGCTTATCAGAAGAGAGTAGCTGCCGGCATGTTTGAGGATAATATGGACATTTTAGGCGGTACCAGAATCATACCCAGCTTTTACGTTGAGCATGTGGAAAGCACCGGTAATGAAATGAACGAATACAAATCATGCAAACAGGTAGATATCAGTGGAGAGGTTGATGATCCGGGAAAATTTGACTTGGTAGTAGCCAAGCTGATAAAGGATAAAGAAATATGACACATAAAGAAGTTGTAGAAATAGCATATAAGTGGGTACTAAAGAATACCAGCTGTGGAGTGGCTATTAAGGAGCTATACACACAGGCGCCCAATGGTGAGTACCCGGACGTTATCGGCTTTGGAGGTTGGGGACACTCTGTTTTAATTGAGGTCAAGGTATCACGATCTGACTTCTTACAAGATAAACACAAACTCTTTCGTAAAGAATCGCATATGGGTATGGGTAGCCAACGATTCTACTGTTGTCCAACAGGCCTGATAAAAAAGGAAGAATTGCCAGCAGGGTGGGGATTGATCTATGTAAACGAGAAAGGTAAGGCAAAGGCGGTGCATATGCCATATACCGGTAACATAGGGGAACACGCATATTCAATGAGAAAGGATATGGTTTCCGAACACGCCTTTATGTACTCAATACTTCGCCGGCTATTCATTAAAGGCCATATTAAGCACATCTACGATGGTAAATACGAGAAGCTGAAACCCAATGAAATCATTGATCGAAACCTGATAACGAATGAAGAAGAATAAAAGACCAGGAGACTTTGCCCAGCCGATCGCTTTGGCAGTAACCTGGGGAAAAGACATGATTGCAGAGTGCGGAGGCTGGAGAGCATTCTACCGGTATTTCCTCGAAACTATGAATTGCGAGGATGAGGAACATGAAAGCTTCTGGTTCCAGAAATGCAAGAACAAACCAAAGCACCAGGTAATACATGTGTACATCATTGTTAGTGGCTTTGTACGCTTCAAGATGGTATATGTAGGGTATGAGACCGGCACCACGATAGCGAATGATGCCAATGGCGAAAAGGGCATATCCTGGCCGCGCTTGGTGCTGGCAGGTCCCTACAAAAGGGCGCCGCATAAAATACCGATGAAAGGCTTTCAGGGCTTCCGGTACTTACACAATCAGCTTTTTTAACAATAATCAATTATAAAAATGAACACCACAGACACACCGCAATCAGCAATATTGCACATTACGCAGGCAAATGCCCGCGCTGCCTACAACAATGGCACGGATGATCAGAAGAGCTTCCTGGAAACCTTATTAGGTAAGCAGAACCTGATAGTGGGGAAGATCACAGACCGGGTACAGGGCTTTGATGATCTGCTGACAATTTCCGGCAGGAGCGCGGAAGAGTTTAAACCAAGGCCCGGGGAAACGGATGATGAGTTGGCATACCGGGAAGCCAAATTGATTGCTGAGGTATATAATGAAGGTAAAGTGCTTGACCCAATGAATACCAAGCAAAACAAATATTTTCCCTTGCATATTATCGATCCCACTTCGGGCTTCGGCCTGTCGTACGACGGTTACGCTTACTGGCTCACGCGTTCGGGTGTCGGCGTTCGCCTTTGCTTAGTAGAGGCCACCCTGGCTATTGATGCCGGCAAAAAATTCATCTCAATTTATTCACGCTTAAAAATCAAATAATACAATGGAACAAAACAACACAGCCAAAATGGCACCAGCAACATGGGAAGCAGTTTGTGAAGTAAGAGGTATTTCACCTGTAATTCCCTTCGATGTGTCGATGCTGCCAAAGGAGACGCAGAACTTTCTCATAGCTGCCTACAAGCTGCCACTTATCATTGAGACCAGAAATGAAGGGTATATCCCTGATTACACTGACCCTGATCAGGATAAGGTTGAGCTGTGGCCAGACATATTAGCCGATGAGGAAAGGCCATCGGGCTTCGGCCTGTCGTACGACGATTTCGGTTGCCGGGGCACGGATTCGTTTGTCGGCGTTCGCTTTGTTTTCCGCGATACCGAAACCGCCGAAAGTGTATTTAATGACTTCAAACCAGATTTTGAGCACTTCTTTTTGAAGATCGCATAAGTAACAAGGGTTGTGCATTGCATGGGTGCTGAGTTGTTCAGGTTCGGGCTTCGGCCTGTCGTACGACGATTACGATAACTGGAACACGAATTCGAATGTCAGCGTTCACCTATGCTGATTAAAATAACGCAGTGCAGACCTTGGCTCTTGCCAGCATTTAAAAATCAATAGAGATGAGAGAACATTTATTCCGTGGTAAGCGAAAGGATACACAGGAATGGGTTGAGGGCTATTTAGTTGGAGGCAATATAGATGATACAGATAGGAAAGATGTTTATATATGTAAAGGTGTTGGTGGCGCCTGTATTGAAGTTATACCGGAAACGGTAGGTGAGTGGGCGGGGGATCTGGATAAGAATAATATGAAAAGGTTCGAAGGTGATATTCTATATAATAAAGAAGAAGAAAGGATGGAGCCAAGCGGATATATAGAAATGTGGGTTGCTATCTCTTTTCAAAATTCATCTTTTGGATGGATAGGAGAGGTGACGGGCGAACATATTCCATTCTCTGAGCATGCGCTTGAAGATTATGAGGTTGTGGGAAATATTTTCGATCACCCGGAATTGCTTATCAAAAAGGATACTGAACAGTCTATTGAGGATCCTGAAGATGAGTTTGAACAAGCATTTGCCGAAACTTTTGAAGAGGCGTTTAACGAACACCTGGAATTTACCAGCAGCACATTTACAAAAGGAACTGCCATTGGTGGCTTACTCCATGCACAAAGGGAAATTAAGGAGGTAATAGCTGATATAAAAGCAAAAGCGCCGATGGAAAACATAGCTGTCGAATATGCTGATGTTTTTGGCTGCCTGATAGATAGCGCTTACCGACAGGGAATAACCCCCGACATGATACTCATAGCCTTTAATAATAAGCTGGAAATAAACAAAGGCCGTCGCTGGAAGGATAATGGCGATGGCTCATACTCACACATTAAATAACAATCATGAAAAAAGGAAAGTGGAATTATAGCGAAGACATCGAATACAAGGTAATGATAGTGAAGCTCTTACCTGTAAAACAAACACCAATGCATTGGCAAAATGTGTTCGCCGGCCAGGAAAGACAGGTACGGTTATATAAATCCGCGTGAGACGCATTTAAAGCCACCATTTAATTTTTATAGAGGCAATAAATCACCCAAAGACATATTTAAGCTGATGAAGATGGAAGATTCTCAATTAAAACTGTTTGCTGAAGAAAATAGACTTAATAATTGTTCAGAAAGCTGCGAAGCATTTTAAATAACATAAAATAATGAGTATGATAACTGTATACCCGGGAATTGCCGGCGCCTTTTTCTGAGCCATATTTTGATGGGTGGGTAGATTTTCTGGGGATCAAAAAAATAACATCAAATAATTAAGTAAATATGATCTACTGGCAGACGAACATAAGGCACATACGCAAGCTGCATGGGTATAGTCAGAGCCAATCAGCAGAATTAATAGACGTGAATCTACAAGCTTATTGGTGGTGGGAAAAAAGAGGTGCTCGACCTCCACTGAACACCTTGGCTAAAGTATCAAGAGCCTATCGCATCAGTATGCATGTACTCTGTTTTGTTGATTTATCCCAGGTATCTTGCCTTGAAGAATTATACCAGGAACAACCTTTATTCCAGGCATGCTATTATTTGTCATAGGATATCATCCTGGTAAGGATAATATTTCTGCTGCCAGATCATTCAGAGTATAGTGCAAAGCCTTTATTTCAGCTGGTGTAAAGTGATAATTCGGCTTCCCTGCCATCTTCATGCGGAAAGTATAGGCATTTACCCCCATGCGGGCCGCCAGGTGCTCTTTATTTAATTTCCACGCAGTAATTATCTCTTGTGGGGTGAGAGGTGCTGTATTCGTCTTATTTGCCATTTTTTTTATTTTAAAGAGGGCTACTTTCGCAGACCTCTTGGTTTGTTCCCGCGGGAAACCGGGGGAATTAGTTTGTATAATTAAAATAGAAGTTCATATTGGCTTTATAACCAATAGGCTTAAAAACCACCTTCCCGTTTATCTTGACAAACTCTTTTTTAAGTTTATCTAAAAGGGCTGGACTTGGTTTTGTTGGGGGAAAATCTTTTAAGAAATCTTCTATCGAAGAGTATTTTTTTTCAAAATTAGTATTATCGTTCATCATAATGTGATACTCTTTATTTTCGCCGAAATAAAAGGGTTTCAGCGGCTTACCTTCTGCAAGGAAGGTTCTTACATTAACTTTTTTTAAAATTATTGGGTTCATTTTGCGAAGTTTTTTATTATTAACGAATAAGATTAGAATTATAATTCCCAGATTCAACTTGTGAAGGCAGAAAGTTATCATTCAATTGAGCCATACCCATATTAGCTAAAAAAGCTGCGTGAGACCGGTCCAATTTAGCTTTCTGTTCTGCGTTAAGCTCTTTCTTAACTGGCTTGCTTTTTAACGCAACACCATTCATATCTGTAAGATTGAATGCCATCTCTTTACGGATATTTCCGTTAAAGTCAACTTCTACATACCCTGTAGATTTAGTTATAATTTTTGTAATTATACCGAGACCGTATTTAGGTGATCTAACTTCTTGATTAACTGTGTTCATATCTTTCTGTTTTTGATAGATCAAAGATACAACTATTTTGATTTAAACCAAATTTATTTTAAAGTATTTCGAAGAAATATTTTAACCGTACTTTTGCTAAATAATTTAGTTTCACGTGGAACATATAAAACCTACACCGGCAAAAGCTCCCAGCAAAATGATTGGGAATCAATTTTGGAAGCTTCGTAGCAAGCATGGAAGAAAGAAGCTATTCGAAACACCCAAGCTATTATGGGAAGCAGCCTGTGAATATTTTGATTGGTGTGAGAAAAACCCACTTACAGAAGAAGATTTTATATCCTCCGGACCCAAGGCCGGCAGAAAGGTGAAAATGAATAAGCTAAGACCATTCACAATGCATGGTCTATGCATCTATTTGGACTGCAATACAAAGTATTTTTTTGACTTCGAAAAGGCTCTTTCGGGCAAAGAAGATAAAAAGTCACATGATTTTTCCGAAATCGTAACGCGTATACGGGAAATTGTGTATAATCAAAAGTTCACTGGCGCCGCTTCCGGCTTCTTCAATGCCAACATAATAGCTCGTGACCTGGGACTGAAAGAGTCCTCAACCATAGATGTTAATGCAAAAATCGGCAAGGACCTGGCCGATGAAACCTATGATTAGCCCACGTTTTGATAAGAAGTGGTTCAATCCCCTTTATTTTATCCTAAACGCTATAATAAAGGATGACACAATACGTACTGTTGCCGTATACGGCGGTAAATCTTCCTCTAAAACAGTCAGTATCTGCCAATTGCTATCAAAAGAGGCTTATGTTAAGCAGGCAAACTCCATTGCTTATAGAAAAGAATCGGCCCAAATACCAACGACATTAAAGAAATCGTTCAACCTTGCTATAGATGGCATTTACCTGTATCCGGCGTTTGAAAAGCAGGATCGCAGATACCTATGTAAGGCCAATGGCGGCGGCATGTCGGAAATTGTAATGAAGGGGCTAGATTCTGAGGAAAAGGCGAAAGGTATTGAATCGTATAAGTATGTTTTCCTTGATGAACTTAACCACTTTGAGAAAAATGAATTTGAACAATTCAATCTATCACTGCGAGGAATACCAGGTCAAAAGATATTCGCTGCCTGGAATCCAGTCGATGAAAATAGCTGGGTAAAAACAGATTTCGTAGACCAGTATGAATTCACGGAAACGGATCAATACGGCAAGTTACCTTCCGAACATTCGTTTGTAAAGAAATCGGCTGATGGCAAAGTGGTCCTAATAAAGACCACCTATGAAGATAACTATTGGATTGTGGCAAGTCCGTGTGGCACATATGGTTACCATGATCAAAACCTTATAGCAGAGTACGATGTGTTGCGAACAAAGAATTACAACAGCTACAAGGTAAACGTATTGGGTGAATGGGGTAAAACGGTCTTTGGTGGTGAATTCTTATCCAGCTGGAAGAGTGAAATACATACAGGTGTATATCCCTATGATCCTCAACAGGCTATATATCTTTACTTCGATGAAAATACAAACCCATATTTCCCCTGCGGTATATTCCAGGTAGGTAAGGATCAAAAGAGCCCCAGAATGATCTACCATATTGCGGCAAAGAATCCAAACAACAAAACAAAGTGGATGGGGCCTGAAATATGCCGCAAATTGCGCTCTTGGGGGCATAACGAGGCTGTTTATATAGGAGGTGATGCTACGAGCCAAAAAGAGGACGTTAAGCTCGAAAAGGGGCATGATTTATTCAGACTGATTATGAATGAGCTAAAAGAATTCCATCCACAGCGGAAAACAACAGCCTCTAATCCATCGGTGCGAATTTCAAAGGATTTCTTTAACTCTATCTTAGATGGAGATGTGCCCGGTATGTCTTTTGGTGTAGACAAAAATTGCATGACTGCTATTTTAGATTACGAAAATACAAAGGAAGATAGAAACGGAAACGTAGATAAGAAGACTGTCACCAATCCAGCCACAGGGGTATCTTATCAACCCTGGGGGCACTTCACTGACCTTACCAGGTATTTTTTATGCAACACTTTTGCAGATGAATACCGCCAATACCAGCGCGGCGGAGCAAACACAAAACCAGTCACCGGTAAAAACATTTCGAAAAATAGTGTTTAATTGTTAGGTTTGCTAAACATTTTAGCAATAGATGGCCAGTTATCTTTTTTATGGAGATTACCAAAAACAGATACAGGAAGATAACCTGCAGCAGGTCATTGGGGGCAAACAATCCGTTTTAGACTCAATTCAATTGGCAGCAGTTGAAGAGGCTAAATCGTATCTCAAACAGAAATATGACACTACACAAGAGTTCCAGCCAACTATACAACACAATCCTGCGCAAACATATAAAGCCGGCCAAACGGTTTATCTTAATGCACCAGCCTATGATGCAACATTAACCTATGCGATTGGGGGGCAGGTATTACAGGCAGGTAATATCTATTCGTGTAATACATCTATTACAGTTCCTGAGATCTTTAATGCTACACACTGGACTTTGTTAGGGGCACAGTATACTCTATTGTGTGCCATATATCCTAAGCCAATCTTTAACTACACAAGTATTTATGCAATCAATGACCAGGTATTCTGGCGCGATAGGGTATATACCTGCTTAAAGGCCACAACATTCCTTACTCATGAAGGGCAATTACAGATAGGGCAAATTGTAGATAATAACATTCTTAATATCTTCCCGGATGACCCCAGGAACGGATTATTATATTGGGGGGCAGGTGTAGCTTATTCTATATCAGCAAATACAGCAATCACAAATATCACCTACTGGACACCTGGTGATAATCGTGATCAGAAGCTATTACAGGTGTGCGTTAATATCGCTCTATACTGGGTGCACATGAGAATATCCCCACGCAATATCCCCGATTTGCGTATAATAAATTACATGGGGCATCCCGAGGACCGACACAAAAAGGGTGATCAAAGAATACTATACCCTACATATTGTGCATTAGGCTGGCTACAGGCAGCTACGATTGGCGATGATATAACACCATCATTGCCACGATTACAACCAGCACAGGGACGCCGTATAAGGTTTGGCGGTAATCCTAAAAACGTAAACAATTACTAACATGAGAATAAAATTTGGTAAGAAATATGGCAGTTGGAAGTATGGATTTTATCATAATAAGAAGGGCATTTCCTCTATGATTTGCGGAGGTAATGGAACGTTTGTATTCTGCCTTATTAACGCTATTCAATCACTTCCGTATGCATTAAAAAGATCATGGGAATAACAAAGAAAAAGAACAATACACTTTTTGGTGACTTGGATAATGAAGATATCTTCCTATCAACCGCATTGGAAAACTTTTCTTATTGGAAAGGCGTTGTAAGTGAAATAGAGAAGGCCGAAAAGGACGCCAGCCGGGAAAGAGAATACATGGAGGCTTTCCGCATTCAACTACACGGTTTCACAATGAGTGAAAATGAATAAAACATGTCAAAGGCGCTAACACATATTCGTAATTACACACCATATCCTACGGGGTATGGTGATCCTATTGCACGACCCGGTACGCGTGATGTGAGGAAGAATCTGGCAAACTACATAGCCCCGGTTCAATTGCAGCGTTTAAGGCAAGATGTCTTAAGCTGGCGGGAAGTGTTGGCAGAAGCTGAAAACGCATGGTATCCTCACAGGGTTAAGGCACAGCGGCTCTACATTGATACGGTAAATAATGGTCACGTATTTGCCTGCATGGAACGAAGGAAGGACTTAACATTATTGCGCAAATGGGAATTTGTAGATAAGAATGGGAATATAGACCAGGTTACAACCGATATTTTCACAGAAACAATAGATGGCCGGTCCCAAAATAAAGACTGGTTTAATAAGTTTCTTAACTACTCCTTAGATAGCATATTTTATGGGTATTCATTAGTATCACTTGGCGATATAGTAGCAGATGAGTTTCCAAACATAGATGTTATTAAGAGGTGGAATATATCACCAGACAGGTTGAATGTTACCAACTTCACTTATTCGATAAGGGGTGCCTTATTCTTAGAACCTCCATACAAAGACTGGCACGTATACATTAAAACATATAATGAAATAGGCACCTCACCGGCTGGGTATGGTTTGTTATATAAGGTGGGACTATATGAAATATTTCTCCGTAACCTGCTTGGTTTAATGGCGATTTTATTGAATTATATGCACAGCCTTATCGGGTTGGCAAAACAACCAAAACGGAAGATAAGGAGCGAACAGAGTTTGCAGAAGCAATTCAACAGATGGGATCAGCCGGGTGGGCTTTAATTGATCCGGAAGATGAAATTACCTTTCTTGAAACGGCTTTAGGAGGTACAGGATTTCAGGGATACGATAACCTGGAGCAACGCCTTGAAAAGAAAATCAGCAAATTAATATTAGGACATGCAGATGCTATGGATAGTGTTCCCGGCAAACTTGGCAACAACACTGGCACAAAGAGTCCGACAGATAAGGCTATGGAGGATAAGCAAACAAAGGATGGGTCTTTCATAAGCAATATTGTTAACAACGGGCTGATGGTTAATATGAGGAATTTAGGCTTTAATATTCCTTCTGAAACAAAAGCGGCCTTAAAGAATGATGCCGAGGTGATGGAGAATAATAATTCTGTGATTGATCAGGCGGTTAATATGCTGAAAGGAGGATTACAGATGGAATCAGAATACTTTACAGAGCAAACCGGTATTCCAGTTGCTGCGCCACCGCCAGTAATAACGCCATATTCATTTTCTCCTGATGTAAAAAATAGACTTCAAAAACTTTACAATAAACACCTGAAGAAATGATAAAGGCTATCAAACGATATTTCAATCAACGTGGGCAAAAAAAGGCTTACGAAAAGATACAGGAAGGATTATTAAATAATCCGCAATTGTTATTTGACACAAAAGATAAGTTTGAGAAAGCTTTTGGAGTTAATAGTCAGGTAAGGACAGCAGCGCAGTGGGGGAGGCTGGTAAAAGTGTACGGTATTGATCAGGTGTGCAAAATAGAAGGATTAACTGAGGATGAAGCAAACAAACGTTGCAAAGAATCATTTAGCGATCGTTTCAAGAGGCAAAGTAAAATGAAGGCTGTTTAATGACGCCCAATCTTAAATATAGCGATGAACTTATACAGGAGCTATTAGATGGCATCTATGGTGGTTCAATAACGGAATACAATATACCAGAAAGCTTGTATAATGCCATAGCTGATTATTTGAAAGGAGGTTTATACAAGGGTTTCGGCGGCACATTGGAAGATTTTACCGGCAAAGACCTGGAGTTATTGACAGAACTGAGAGATAACGTTTACATGTTTTCTGCCGCAAAGAGTTACCAGGAGATTAAAGAAATCGGATCAATGATGTTTGATGAAGATGGTGAACTGGTCGGGCAAAAGGACTTTAATAAACTAGGAAGAGAAACGTTCGATATATGGAACAGTGATTATGGCGCCACAGAATATAATACAGGTGTTGGTCAGGCGCAAATGGCCATTAAATGGGATGAGATAGAGCGTAACAAGGATATACTGCCTATACTGGTGTTTGATACGAATGGTAGCCCATGTCCAGAGTGCGCCCCTTTTGATGGGTTCGCAGCACCGGTAGATGATCCTGTATGGGGTTGGCTGATGCCTTTGCTGCACTTTAATTGCGAGTGTACAGTAAGACAAGAGGAAGAGGGGTATGAGGTAGCCAGCGGGGAAGAATACGAAAGAGTAGAAGGGTTAAAAGAGGGAGTGCCAGAGGTATTTCAAATGAATCCAGGGAAAGATCGAGTGATCTTCTCAGAAGATCATCCCTATTTCAACGTGCCAAAGAAAGACCGGGAATATGCAGCCAATAATTTCAATTTACCTATACCTGACAAAGATTAATTATGGCAGAAGGAAAATTGAATATTATATGGAAAACGGTGGCTCATTTTAAGATAGCTGAAAAAGTAAAAATATTTTATTTAGGAAAGGTTATTGAAATAAATCCTTACCAATTTGGTCGCGTTGGTCGGTTCGGATTTATGAAAGCCGATGTAATAGGAAGTGATGATATTTTTTATGTAGAATATTCTCCCATGGTAAAACTGGGAGTTGTTATTTAAGATTAATGGCAACCAAATTTAATTTTGAACAAGTAAAAGAGAATGTACAGAAATCCCAACGGGAAGCCC
>JAJGRW010002260.1:0-40590 GCA_025461045.1 Carex parvula
AGTTCGTTTGTTTTGCCATTTTACAAATATCACAATTAGTACAATTGTTTTTGGAAAATCTAAGATGCAATTAAAATTTTGTCGGAGGGATGCCCAAGTCTTTTGTGCCAAATGTCATAATTTATAGATTTTGTAGTAGCACAAAAAAAGATTTTGATCTAACAAATAATGCCCATTTTCAAGGTATCCTTCACAAATCTTGTTTCCGGTTTTCCGTTCTTGAAATATAACATTTTTGAAGAAAAAATTACATTACAATTAAAATCTTTTGTTAATTGTCTTACCGATAGTAAATTTATAGGGAAAGTTTTAAAAATAATACATTATTAATTTTTTTGTTGCAAATATCAATTTCACCTACATAATTTATTTTCTCCTTAGTACCATTTGCTACTACACATATTGATTATTTTGGTACAATTTCAAATTGGTAAGAAATTTCTCATTTCCAAACATGTGATCGGTAGCACCACTATCTATAATTATTTGGTCAAATAAATTAAAGTTTTGAGTGAGTACAATACCACATGAGCTAAGAATTTGATTTTGATTAGAAAGCAGCACAGAAAGTTGCTGGAGAAGAGCTCGCATTTGATCAGCCGACCCACTTGACCCATTTCCGTCTGATGCTCTTGAGCCTACCCCTCCAGCGAATAACTGGACGTCTCCATTTTCTGACTGAATGGAGATGTCATGTGTGAGTTATTAAATCCATTTCCTCTTTCTTTTTCTGTAGAAGCACGCAGCTCCTCTTTTCTTCCTTCTGCCTCTTCCATTCCTTCTCTCGGTCCGATCGGCCCCCTTCTCCGCCACCTTCCACCACTTAGGTTGGAGATGAGAATGGAGAAACCAACAATCGTCATGGGTGTGGCCCCCTATTTTACAATTGGAGCATTTTTCGGATTTAGTTTTGAGGTTAGGGTTTTGGCGCGGACCGAAGCTAGGGTTTGGAGTATTTCTTTGGATCATGATGTAAGAGGTAAGAGTTTGGCTTAATCAGTTGGTTCTCGGATAGGATTTGAGGTTATTTTTCTGGTTTTGATCTGATTTTTCTGGCTTCTGTTTCTGAGTTTTTTTTTTTTTTTTTTGGATTTTCTGAAAGTCGCTGGTATTTGATGAGCACAAAGGTTTTTATTTTTCTTGGTATAGATATGAACTGATATGGCAGATTATCGGATATTGGTTATAGAACAGATTATCAGATTTGGTATGATTTATGGATTATCGGATATTGGTTATATGTTGCTCTGATTTTTCAGACAACACAGAATCAGAATTATTGATAAAGCACGGAAGCTTAGAGCTTTATCGGGTTATTGGGTATTGTTATCGGATTTTTCAGAACCGCTCTGATACCATGATGAGTTTTATTGACGCCGCGCAGAACTGAAAGATTGTTCTATAGGCGTGCGATACCGATAATCTTCAGAGAATAAATTTGAGAGAACACCAAAATAAAAGGGAGAATTGTCTCTCCTTAATTTTATAGAAAATATCCAGAAAAATTGTTTCTTTCTTTTCACCCACAAGCCGGGTTATATAGCTATTACTCAATGCAGAAAATAATTAGGAAAGCTACTAATATTTGCAACATATCATAGAAATAATTTAAATTACTAAAACATAAATTAGACAACAGAGAGCTGCTGTCCATAGGCTTAATTCAGAAATAAAAATCTAAATCGACAAGATTGCCATAAAGGTAAACTAAGTAAATAATATTCTGATTTTCTTGCTGGAATTAATCGTCTTAATCAGGTGCTCCTGCATCAGTCGCTCCTGGTTGAAAAGAACTCGCCCTCGAGTTACTTTCCTTGTAGACCTCTTTGAAACAGTACAAATTTAGAACAAGCACTGTTAAAGAATATGGGAACTGCATCAGATCTTGGGGAACAAGAAGAGAGTTGTGCAAACCACAAATAGGTAGTCTAACGGTTGGTTTCGTGATCTCATCAAAACTGAAATCAAACCGAGTATCGCAACATCTAAAAAATGTGAAGTACCCTTCATTTGATGTGTCACTTCTTGGTTTTAGAAAAGGATCTTCATATTCATACCTTGAAACATCTATATTGATTAAACGAGTTTTCTGCTGGAATTGTTGGAGATCATCATTTGTTGTTGACAAGGAACAAACTTCTTTGGTTGAACTATTTGTTGTGTTGGAATTAAAGAATGTTGACACCACTAAATGACCTACAAGGTCTTTGTCAAATGACTCTATTTCTGTTAGGGACTCTTCCAATTTTGAAGAAGTATCATCCTCATCATCGGGATATTCGTCATAAATAGGTGGGGATTCAAATGACATGTTTTCACTTACAAAAATTTCAGCAACCTCAAAAACACTATAGTCTGTCCCGTACAGTTTTGAAACGGTTGTCGAAGGTTGAAGGCGAATCAGTTTCATGATCTTTTGCCTCACGACTGTTCATTTTGGTGTTGTGTTGCTGTAATGCCTCTTCATCACATGAAACCAACGAATTGTTGTCATGGAAGGAGTCGATCTCTTCATCTTCTCCACTGAAATTTTCTACTTTAGCACCACAATGCAAACTATTGCGTTCTTTTGAATGGTTCTCTCCGCTGGGGGTGAGATGAAGGAGAAACATTGTTGCTGAAGATGTTGTGATGGCGGTGGTGAGAAGAAAAGTCGGTGTAGCTCGCAGTTTCGTGCCTCGGTCGGCGGTCTCGACTCATACGAGTTTTGCTTCTCGAAGATCCATGCCTCATTCGGCGGTCTTGGTTTCGATCGGCAACCTCCAATAGCAAATTACGCTGTAGGAGTAGGGTTAGCTCCACAATTTCTCTCTGCAGATCCTCAATCAACACAGCGTCCTCGATGCTGCGATCACAGTGCGGAGCTTCCTCCATCGGAACCTGCCCACAGCGACCACCATGATCACTATGTCCACCAGCCATTAAAACTGATGAAACAACACTAAGACGAAGGATTTTGGCTCTGATACCAACTGACGCCGCGCAGAACTGAAAGATTGTTCTATAGGCGTGCGATACCGATAATCTTCAGAGAATAAATTTGAGATACACCAAAATAAAGGGAGAATTGTCTCTCCTTAATTTTATAGAAAAATATCCAGAAAAATTGTTCTTTTCTTTTCACCCACAAGCCGGGTTATATAGCTATTACTCAATGCAGAAAATAATTAGGAAAGCTACTAATATTTGGCAACATATCATAGAAATAATTCAAATTACTAAAACATAAATTAGACAACAGAGAGCTGCTGTCCATAGGCTTAATTCAGAAATAAAAATCTAAATCGACAAGATTGCCATAAAGGTAAACTAAGTAATAATATTCTGATTTTCTTGCTGGAATTAATCGTCTTAATCAGGTGCTCCTGCATCATTTATGAGACAGATTGAGATCTGAGGAGAAAAATTTCTATTGAATATTTTTTCTTATTGTCTAACCTTTACAATTTTTCTATGCTCTATTTATACAAAAGAGTTCTAACGGCTATTAATTGTACCGTTGGTACTGTTGGTACTGTACAGTGTTCCTATTCTACTTTATGATTCTTTATTTTCAACACCTCTGCAACCTTTTTATTTCTTGTTGTCACGAGAATTTTAACCATCTTTGTTTTTTTTAAAGGAACCTGAAACTTCTCCCAAAGATTTTCATTCTCGTTCCACACATCATCTAAAACTAGCATGCAGTATTGTTTTTCCCGTCACAATCTTTGCAAGCTCTTCTTGTAATGGGCTCAACTCATCCAAACCATTATTGATTTTGGAGACTGATTCAATGGTTGCTTTGATGAGTCGCTTAACATCAAATTCTTCGGAGACACATACCCACCCAAATAAATCAAAGCAATGGGAAACCCTCTAATCTTTGTAGACAAGTTGGGCAATGGTGGTTTTCCAAGTCACCTTTGCCAACAATTGAAATGACCGAAAAAGAAAACTTTTTTTTCTGAAAGTAAGACATCGATGACCTCTGTTATATCAGCATCTCTACCAAAAATGCTTGTCTTATCAACCATGTGACCCGTTGGGGGTCGTAAAATTTTGTTGTTCAAACATCTCACCCCATCACTCTCCCTTAATTGGAGTGCCTGACGATCCTTCGCTATTTCATCGAATCGACTTCTTATTTTGTTTAGCCGATCTACCATCCCATCAGGAATCGGAACAATGTACTGTCCATAAAGAAATGTATCATGTAAGTATGCCTAATTTCATAATTTGTTAACAAAAAATTATAAATTAAGCGATCAAGACACAACTGTAATGTCTGATCCATGCATGGTGTTTTCATTTCTATTATTAATTATATTTTTTAATTAAATTTGTCAAGTCATGCATTATTCGTCAAAGTCCTCAATTATGTTATTATTATGAAAACATCCCCAAATAAATATCAAATCTTAACTTTTAAAAAAAAAAAAAAATTCCGACATTGCTTGACAAGTTAAACAGAACTTATTAAAATGGAAGAAACTATTAGATATGTTTTATTGCTTAATGATATTGATAATCCGAATCGGTAAATGATAAACTTATCAGGTATCTATGAGTATCGTAAGAACATATCTTGCAACGTTTGAACTAGTTCTTCTCTAGATGGCACAAAAGATCAGCAAACAAGATCATTTTTTTTATAAAGAAAATGATAGTGTTCTTTCTATGAAAAGCTTATTGCTAGATGTTTTCCTTGGTTCAAATAGGATATTATCATCAAGGGATGCTATAAATTTTATAAATTTGAATTTTAAACCCAACTTGTAAAATTGAGTTCATGGTAATCAGAACATTTACATCTCCGGTATTAGAGTTTCTAATTTGATGTGACAATTTATAATCCAGTTTCGGGATGTGGGAGAGTTTCTTATTTAGAAACTATGTAGGAAAGTTTCTTATAAATAATAAACTGTTTGTAAACTCCACGCTAGCCAAATAATTGGCTATTTAATTTATTGCTGATGTGGCTTAATAGAAACTCTAAAATTAATTTCAAGAATGTGAGAGTTTATAATTTTTTAGACAACCTAACTTCCTAAAGTGGTTAAAGTTATGAGAAACTCATTTGAGTTGCTAGGATGTAAATAAATAGCATGCAAAAAATCACTTTTAATTGTGGATCATCTAAAATGTTTCTATATATATAAATGTAATAATATAACGAAACATACAGCATACTAACCTCAATATATATACTGTTTCATGCTAATTTGAAGATCAATGATGCCAGCATCCACCTTTTGAAAAAGATGCTAATATATACACTGAGGTTAGTATGAAACAGTAGATATATACTAACCTCAATATATATACTGTTTCATGCTGGTATCATTGATTTTTTTCATAATTCATATCCCCTAATCAAAATTTAGTTGTAAGTTTGGAAAAATTTCTGGTAAAAAAATTCGTGTCCGCGCACACTATTTGTAAATTCTATACCAAGATGCATATATAATTAATGGAATGAGATAGATGGATTTGAAATTTCGGACGCATAGGAATATTTTAGATGGCAACAATTAATGCTTCTTCTGTGACTACTAGTAATAATTAATACGTAAAGAAAAATAAAGTATTCATTCAAAAAATGCCACTCTAAATAAAATATGTGCTACCATATCATGTAAAAAGTATTGTAGGCTCATATATAAAATGCTTATTGCAATAGTTTATAAATGAATCATTTTAGTTACAAATTGTGGGTTTATTAAAATCATTCTAGTTTACGTATATAACATCTATTTTTTTTTTTAGGAATATTACTTTACTGAAATCCTTTAATAAAAATAAAAATATAATATTAATAAATAATAAGTAGCGTTTAAAGTGCATAATTAGTTTTGTGCTTCAATTATGCTTCACATCCTTATTTCTATTTTTAAAATCTGAATAGTCCATTCAAACTGCTCAACATGATTTTCATATTAAAATGTGCTTGAAGACCAAATTTTATATTTTCTAAAAACTTTTTACTATTTTTTAGATAGATACAAAATTATTGTTTTCAGAAGATTATGGACTATCCAAAGTGATTTTGTATCTATCTAAAAAAATAGTAAAAAAATTCTAGAAAATAAAATTTTGTCTCCAAGCACATATTAATATGAAGATCATGTTCAGATTGACTGTTCGAACTTTGAAAACGGAAAAAATAATGTGGAGCATGATTAAAGCACAAAACCAATAGTGCATTTTAACCCTACTCTAAATAAAATTAATTTTAAATTAGTTTGAAAATATTTCCGTAGACTATTTTGAATTGGTCTTAATATATATTTTTTTAGTAGAACTAGAGTGTTATTAAGCTCAAAAGTTTTTAGTGAACTTAATTCCAAAAATTGAAATGACTTCAAACAATGAATCCATTTCGTTGAAACTGATGTAATTCATGTGATTCGTTTATATATCAAATTATAAATTTTCCATTTAATTTAGTATAAAGTCAAGCAGTAAAATAAAGACATTCATAAGTTAATTTTAACACATTCATTTTTTATTATTTTTTAATCGCTTGACTTCATACTAAATTAATTTATAACTTCATAAATTAATAAGCAAAAACAATATTTATGAAATAGATTGATTTCATAGATTTGAATTTATCATTAGAAGTAAATTTGATAATTTTAAAGTAAAAGCTCTCTCACATGCAACTCAAGAACGAGAACGGAATAGGTCCGATGCCCATCGGACCTACTTTTAGGTTCAATGAGCACAATAACCGTCCGATCTAATTTAAAATTTGTGCCCCGAACATTGAAACAAATGCGCACGAATTTTAAAGCATTTTGCATGAATCTTAAAGGAAATCGATGGTGATTAAACTCATCGAACCAGAGTAGGTCCGATGGGCAACCAGAGTAGGTCCGATCTCTCAAGTGCTCAAGAACACCTAGTTCTACTATTTATTTTTACAGCAGCGGATGGAGTCCGTGTCCCCCAGGTACCTGAGGTGTAATTTAAACAAAAAGGACGGCCCAGATTAATCTTAGCCGAGCGAAACTCAATCAAGTACCTGTTAAAACTTAAAACTATAGGGATCCGCTTTGAGATTCGTGCCAAGTTGAAAAAACGGTCCGGATTTATCACCTTCACCTCAGCTACTGGGGTGATAACGGATTCCAGCGGATGCGGACAACACTAACACTGAGCGAGCGCCAAAACAAAGAATCCATATCCTCCGAGGTAACAGAATATTTCTGTTTGTATCACGTGCGTCCGATTGGAATACAGCCCTTTAGTAGTCGTACGGATTCTGATTGGACGGTTCAGATCCAAACATAAATATTCTGTTACCTTAGGTGATCCGAATTCCAAAAGAAATGCCTCTCCTGTCTAAAATCAAACTCAAAATCAATTCAATCGAATAATCTAGAAAAAGAATGTCTTGCCAGGCAGTGGCAGTCGACATCCTCTCCGACTCCGACGGCGATTCCTCTCCTCCTCCAAAACCCCCATCGGCACCAGCGCCTTCTCCGATTCTTCTCTTAGACGACGATGATCCGACTCCGATCAAGCCCAGGCCCACTAAAACCACGTCGTCGTCTCTAGTCGCACTGTCTCCTCTTGGATCTAGCCCCGATGTCACCATTTTGCCTTCTTCTTCCGCTCGCCCCAAGCCCCGTACCTCCTCTGGTAAGGTCGCTGGTTAGTAACAGTAGCGCTTGTGTTTTTAGATTTTGTTATTATATTAACTGGTAAAGAGTTCTGATTGAGATAATTAGGAAAGTAGAGAAAATATCCATTTTACCCTTTATAAAAAGTATAAAATATCATTTTTAAGAAAAATATCAGTCTTTTATTTGATCAGGTTCGAGGGCAAATGGGTAATTTCTCTGATGAATACACAGTGACAGTTAGGTATACCCTTGTGTATGCATTAAAAGTAGAGAAATGACTCGTTTGCCCTCGAAAACCGACCAATTATAAGACTGACATTTTTGCATATTTTTCGATGTTTGTAATAAAGGGTAAAATGGGTATTTTATAAATTTAAAAGAAGTTTAAATATAAAAGACAATAAAATGGGTAAATTTGTGAGTTTTTGAAGTTTAGAGGGGGAAATACGTAATTTGAAGTTTTTGAGGGGTATACGTGAAATGATTCAGCCTTAGGGGGAATATACCAAAGAATAAAATACATGAAGTGAACTGATTCAGCCTTTTTATATATTTGTATAGGGATATCCGGAATGATACTTGTAGAAAGTGATGATGAATCAGATAGAGTAAGTTGTGGGGGAATTGACAAAGAGCCCGTGGCATCTTCTCCTGAGATAGAAAGTCTATCAGATTTAGATAAAAACTGTGATTCTCAGTTATCTGGTCAAAGCAATGCTAAATATGAGAGCGCCAGTAGAAGTATCAGCCTCAGTCAGTCCGATGACTCTCATGGTAATTATCTGTAGTAAAATTTATATGCTCCTTCATTGTTGGGTTTTGTTGGGTGTAATTTCTTGTATGCCCTTGTGAAAAAAAAAGGAAAAGAAAGAAAATCAAATACCTTGTAGCTCTGACAAAAAGGAATTTTCACAAGCCCCTTGAAGCATGGAAATATATCACATGTACCTCTCGCTCCTATTTCTTTATAATGCCTAACTATACCTCTTCACAGTCTAACTATGGTGTGAAGGCATGGGTTTTACATAAATGATTCCCGAAGGAATCAGGACCGTCCAAAAGGATATAGGTTGTCTGCTTTGGATCACTTTTTATATTTTTGTAAGGGTAGAAGTGCTATTATCTACTTTTGAAACTGATATATCAGGATTTTGTTAGGGCATGTGTGGTTTTGAGGTTCTGTGGGCTGCCATGAAATTGCCCCTATTTTTTTATGTTTACTGATACACTGATATTGTACTTAAGGTATAACGGACTTGTCAATGGTGGGTGATAGAAGTCGATATGATGATCCCTTGGATGACAACCTTACAACAGAGGTAAAACAGTGTTCCTTTCTATTCAGGTTTATCAGACTTAGCTGGTGTGAAAACTGCCACTACTAGTGATGCAGGATGCCATATTGAGTGAGGCTATGGTACTATGCATAGCACAGATTGGCCCGTACTATAGCTCAATATCTTCGTTTTCAAATTTCAAATAGTCATTCTGAACCGTTCAACATGATATCCATATGAAAATGTACTTGCAGACTAAAATTTACTTTTTTTAATACTTTTCACTACTTTTGAATGGTCTAGAATTTTTAGATCAAGTGATTTTCTACCTATCTAAAAAAATAATAAAACAATTCTAAAAAATGTAAAATTTGTTTTACAAGTACATTTTCATATTGAGATCATGTTGAACGGTCCAGATCAATTACTTGGACTTTGAAGGAGATATGATCCATAGTACGGACCAATCCGCGCTATGCGTAACATAGCCTCACTCTGCCATATTTTGATGGTAATCAAAAGATCAATATGATGCAAGTATCAGTACTGAACATGATAAATACATTGATTGAATAATTTTGGGGTCCACTTTTTGTACCAATACTGATTATGACTTGTGCTTTGTTTTTACTGGTTTTGTAATCTTGTATGTTCAGTAACTTTACTATGGTAATGACTTGCAAGAGTTGTAATATCAAAACATTTTGATCAGATCAGTCAAGATACAAATGAAGAAAAAAGCTTAACACAAGAAGGAAATACACGAAAGAGGAAATGTGCAAGCGATAGAAATGATTCCAAGGCTCAAGATGCTGCTAGGAAGAAGCAACTGAAAGAAGAGAAAGCTCAACTTGTCGAAGAAAGGAAACGAAAAAGACAGGTCAGACTACTGCACTTATTATTTTTATTTATCTTAAATAAATAAACTTGCTATCATATATCAGTGGGTTAAAGCACTTGTTATACAAGCTTATCATCCTTTTTTGATAATATTTTAGAGTTGTGATGCACCATTCTTGCAGAATGCTCTTTTTGTATACCTTTTTGCTATGGAAGGTTTTATGAAATATTTAGCAGTGCTCTTTCGGCTACTTTAATTTATAGGTACAAGAGATTCAGTAGAAATGAGGGTATTAGCAGTTATCCTTGCTTAACCTTCTACTGACTATTATTTTCTCTTAGTAGGATAGATTGGGAATGACCTATTCATTGTGAAGCTATCAATTTGTGTTAATTTATATTCTACAGAATAAAAGAGCAACAGGACCAGATGTGACTTATTCCAAGTAATGGGGATAAACATTTCTCTACAAAACGATGCTCTTACTCTCTCTTTTTTTTTCTCCGACCAAACTTTTGAGGTATTAAATTGAAGCTAATTGTTTCACTCATTCTGACTAGTATTTGTTTAGCACAGGAAGAGAAATTGGAGAAGGAAGCTAAGAAAGCAGAGGCACAGGCGATGAAGAAATTGGAGAAAGAAAAGAAGAAATGGGAGAAGGGGAAGTTAGCCCTAAAATCAATTGTTACAGAAATTGATCCTAAGGTCATACAGGATGGAAAAATTGGAGGTTTGTTACATCATGAAAAAGAGATTTATTTCTCTTTTGCAAATTAAACCCAATCGTGTATTCTTTGCAAAGACATAATGACTAAACAAATGTTTCTGATTTTACAGATCGTACCCAATTATCTCTGTATAACAGTAAACATCTGAATCTTTGGACCACTTTGTGTTTTAGTTGGAAGTTAAGTCAACCAAAATATTCTAGCCTTTACATAGAATATGGACCAATACAAAATCTTCTTTTTATGATTTTACTGTTTTACCATAATTTGGATTTCTGTAAAAGATGGTTTGCTATAAGGAAATGTCTGTTTCTGTTTTACCTTAATTTGGATTTTTGTAAAAAGATGGCTTTGCTGTAAGAAGGAATCGGCTGTCAACATGTAAAGTTATATTACATTTTAATTAATGTTAACCTAAATTTTGGTATTTATTGTCGATATTAAGAAAGAAACATTTTCAACGTAAAGAGTAACATTTTGTAAATAAAAAGTAACATTTTGAACGTGTGTTTCATTCAGCAATGTAAAGAACACAATAAAACAGAGGTCACAAAATAATGATAAGGAATAGCTCACCTTAACCTACCATAAAACTGCTACTTAAGCATTCAAGTTTAATTGCAGAGACTCAGAGCTCAAATTGCACAAAGGTGCAATGTTGTGTTGACTTTTTCATTGTGGGACAATATTAATTTTTATCCATGTACAGTTTTTTAGATCAGGTTTTGTGGATCTTGACTGCTAATAAGCAGGGATGTTGGGTAACTGGGAAAAATAAAATTCTGTGGATCTCTGAGACTATGTCACTTGGTAATTTTTTTATCTTTTATTGCATGTAGGACATCTTCTGACTAGGTTTGCGGAGAAGGGCTTCTCGTACCGAATTACTAAAAACCCAATCGAGGGATCAATCTTTTGGAAGATGGATATACCTGATGAAGTTGCTCAGGTAGTATGTATGTTATTTTCCTTTACTTTTAGGTATATGGAGTGAAAATTTATATCAACTTTTTGGGTATCTGTAAAGTACAAGTGGTGCTGTCAAATGCATTTTTACTGTAGCCATGCTCATGTTCCCTTCTCTGTGCTTGATTCTGTTGGTATTTGGTATTTCACTTTGGATTTCTGAACCAAGAAGTTTATATCCGAGAAGTGATGTAGAATGTTGGTATGGTAAAAATATATGTCTAATTTACTCAATCATTTTCTTTGTTTACTTCTCATATCATGTCAGAGTCTTAATATGCCATGCTTTTTTTATGTCAATTTTAATTAAGAAATTTATGCTGTAAAATAATGGCCCAAGCATAAAGAAAATTCTATAAAGAAAATTCTATATAAATATGACACATGGTTGTTCTTAATTCTTTTTTTTCAACTATTATGCTTATTTGTCTATTACTTTGCAATGTAGCATTCATCAGTGGGGGCTGAAGTGCCTTATGTTGTAATGGTGTATCAAGCCAAGGATTTTTGTGATCTCGTCAGAAACAATTTACTGATGGACCATGTACATAAATTGCGAAGCCAATATCCATCTTTTACAATTTGTTATGCCACCAATAACTTAATGAGCTACCTTAAAAAATGGTCAGGTTTTGCCTCCTTTTCGTTTTTCTTTCTTATTATGTTAATTTTATTTTCAGTACTGTTGTAAGATCAATTTCTGCCTTATATTGGATAAGAAATGAAAAAAATAACCTAGACATTTCCATTTACCAGCCTGGTCAGTTTTCTGTACTTCTGGCCGCATTTATTTCATTTCCAATAGCTTTGGTGAATGTTTTTAGTGAACAAAGCCAGTACAAGAACCCATCAACATCTAATGCTTGGAGAAGCCCTCCAGTTAATGAGGTACGTGCTTTCACATGAATTATTCACAACCTGAGTGCTAAATTATATGATCTAATTATTGCATATAGAAACAGCTGGCCTATTCAGACTTTCATACTGCTCTTGCCTTAATGTTGAAACTTGAAATGCCATCAAAAGACCTATAGAGAAAACTTGTTTGGAACTGATAGGCATGTCTGAACCTAGATTAACCCCAATAACTGTGAGAAAGTAACAAACTTGAGCAACCTGAACCTGACCTCAACCAATAATTTGAAGCTTGAACTTCTCAAAACACTCTACATGAATTCTGAACATAATTGGCACAGAAAAGCAAAAGAAAATGACTTAAATCTCAGTTATACATGTGTTGTGTACAAGTATCTGAAAATGTGGTCATTTTGTAGGCTATTTCAAAATTAGCTACGCATTATTCTCAAGTTCACTCAAGGCAATGCATAGATGAAGCTGAGCTTGCTGACCATATTGTTGGATTTACATCTAGCCTTGCCAATTGCCAATTCAGGTAGTTAAAAGCAGAGGAAAAAGGATTAGCATCCAAAACCTTGTAATTGTAGTGAATTGAACCCGCAATTACTTTTTTACTTTGGAATAAAACCATCTTTTTCCCACAATATCAAACTGTATGCCCTAAAATGGAAAACTTTGTATAAAGTTGAAAAGCAAGGCAAGCTTGGTCATCTCTTGAAGTACATTATATAGGGAGTACAAAAAAACAGAGACTTCTGTTTTGTAAAGATACTTTTCATGACACTTCCATTATTGCATATGGGAATGCATGATTTTTCTTGTATTGCAGTGTTCCAAGTGATACTTGTTCTCTTTTTTTTTTTTTTTGTTATTTGGTCAATAAATTTATCTTTGTAGATAATGTGGCTTGAAATATTATTAGCAGTTAATCAAGGCTGGATCTCATGATAATTTTTGGGTACAAGAAATAGAAAATTGCTAGATTTTTGTTCTTCTGTTTTTTTAGAGGTCTAAAATTCTCACATTTTGTCTTTCTATAATAATGTAGGAAGAAATTGACGTGGTTATCTGTGAATGCAAATGGTTCAATTGTTCCAAACAATGCTGTTGAAAAAAATCTGATTAAGAAAAATACTTGGTAAGTTATGCCTATTTCTTTCAACAAATGCTTCCAGTTGCAATATGGTAGCTTTTGGTTGCAAAGTGATTGCTCTATTTGGTGTTGTCATTATATTGGTTATGAAATTTTGAGAAATAATCACACAATGCTCCCAATGAGGACAACACAAAGCAAGAGAATAAAAGGTGAAAGGAATAAATTCATTTGTTTCCTTATATAAGACAACATACCATAATCAATTTTGAGCTCTTATCAAAAGTAGAGTGACCTATATAACCCTCCTTGTGTAATTCATTATAAAATTGAAAGCTCAACCCTAAGTTTCCTAGCTTTTGTATGTATAATGCAGTTTTAATTATTTCCATGCATAGTAAAATTGCCCATCTTAAAAGGTTGAGATTTGACATGATATACAAATGTAACCAACTCTGGTTTTCAGGTTGAAGGCTCTTATAGCTATTCCGAAGGTGCAGCCTAGACATGCACTAGCTATTTGGAAGAAATACCCAACCATGAGATCTTTACTGAATGTGTATATGGACCCATCTAGATCGGTGAGTTCTGTTTTAAACTTGGATGCACAAGTCATTTGAGGATCTTGTTACCTATTCCGTGCCATAATCTTTCAGCAATGGGCTGGGAACAGTAATACAGTAGTGGCTGTTAAGCCCAATAATATAACCAACAAAACTGATCTGTTTCTGTGAGTTGTCACACAACTGAATTATGTAATTATTTTGCTTCAAGTATCGTCAAAATGGAATCTGATATACAGGTCAAATATTTTTTGTTATAATTTTTGCAAGATATCGTGTTAGGAAACAATTAGATACTGGCCAAGCATCTCAGCATGATTCACTTATTTGGAAGGCCCTTTAGGTTCACCGGATGTGTTGTGTCCTTTAAGATTTGTATAAAAAATGGCCTGTGAACCTTTGGGCTGAAATCCACCCCTTATTTGTCTTATACGGGAACAAGGGTTTATCAGGTGGGGTTGGGTCATGTTGCGAAACTAGGGAAGGTAGGTTCACAACCATTGTGGGTTTAAATGTGGGGTTGGGATTAGGCAAACAAGGGCAACCTGAACCTCAGGCTGAAATCAGGTTCAGGTATTGTGACTTTGCATTTATTTTTCTGTGGAATTATGTTGTGGTGAGGTCGGGTTTCGGCTGTTTCACTTTCTATATGCTACAGTCAGGTAAGGTTCAGGTCGTTTTGAGTTGTCAAAATTTTAAGTTTAGGGATTCTGGTAGATACTGTCAATAAAAATTGCAGTTGTGTTTAGGTTGTTTTCGTCATGTGTTGCTTGAGAGATAGAAATTCTTAGGTTGCAGGTTGGTTTATTCGCAAATACAATCCGTTAATTTCAGGTCACATTTTGCTAGCTTCAGTTTGTGTGATAAATTGTGACTGCTAAATTTAGCTGATATGATAACAGGTTCATGAGAAAGAGTTTCTACTGAAGGACCTGGTGATGGAAGGGATTTTGGGTAATGGAGAGAGGAGGCTTGGCGAGGTTTGTTCGAAGCGGGTTTATCGGATTTTCATGGCACAGTCTGGCGGCATCAGAACTGACGATGTGGAGGATGGTGCCGATTTTTTTGGCTGAAATTGTGAATATGAATGGATTAATGTAGTTGTTTTGTTCTAGTTGAAAGATACATCATAATAGTAAGCTTCATTTCATATTGTGTTGGTTTGAGCAAAGGGTTGAGGGTGGTTTGTTCACCTCATTAGTTGAGTTTGAACTCAATTTTGTGGGATTGAGAAGAAAGGATTTGTTTTACAGAGTACCATCTAACTAACACTCGTCATTTATTAACAAACACATTCTAAAAAGTAAACTTTCGATTTGAACTCTAAAGATGAAAGATTGCAGAACTGAATGTGAAGAAATATAATTTTCCAATACCGTTTCATGTCCCCTGGAAATGAAATCCCACTTGAGTAGTCGGAGGATAAAAAACACAAACATTGCTTTTATACATTGATTGGGAGGGAAGGATAAAAAACAAGAAACAACAAAGAGCGGCCAGAGACTCTGATCAAGATTATAAATACCAGACAGGATGAAGATCATACAACGAAGGTTCACAATTTTATGGACTTATTATTCTTATTCTATTCACCTTTTAATTCTGTCAAAGAAAAATAAATATGAAAGAGAGGATTAAAACAAAAAAAATGTGATTACACATCATTTTGTCTGCAACTTAATTTTGAATCAATAAACTTGCTAAGTCTCAAAATTCATAGAATTTTGCATCTTTTTTAAGGAAAAGTAAACTAACCAAAACTAAACTGCTTTACATAAATTACCGAAACAGTTCTAGTTTTGGCAGAAGTATTCATTTTTTTGTCTTTTTTTTTTAAAGCTTGATAGCAGCTACCAAGATGTATTCATTTTGTTATCCAGACAGGTATTTTTGAATAGCATCTCGTATCCCATCATGAGGTAGTACTTAATCTATGTTACTCGGATACTCCAATATAGGCTCCGTACTCGTATCAGACACGTATCAGACACGGATACACGCCCAATACAGTCCCGATACGTATCAGATACGCCAGTTGGAGCATCGGCTTACATAGTGTATCCTTAACTCTTGATACGGTCTCCGAATACGGCCCTGACACTTCTGGATACGGCCTGGATACGTGCATCGCAGACCATGCCCACCATAAACCAGTAGCCCTGACACTTCTGGATACGGCCTGGATACGTGCACCGCAGACCATGCCCATCATAAACCAGGGTTGGGTTCAGCTGTAGACCGTGTAGACTGCACCACGGACCATGCCCACCATAAACCAGCGCTGGGTTCAGCTGTAGACCGCGCCAAAAATAAGGTCTTTCTTGCGCCTATGGAGAATCAAACTCTAGTTCTCCACTCTAGAGGAATAGACTCTCACCACTACACTAAATCACATTTGGTGTTAGATTCTAGTAATTATTGTATTTAATGTATACCTAGAATTTTTATATTTAATTTATATAATACAAGTGTTGAATTAATAATATAATTAAAATAATAAAAATAATATAATATTATAAGCGTATCGTATCCTTAATTTTTTAGAATTACCGTATCGCCATATCCGTATCGTATCGGATACGATACCCGTACCCGTATCCATGCAACATAGTACTTAATACACAGTCAGTAGAATAGTCTACAAACTTTTGGTGGTCGAATAGGTAAACAAAAATTACTTCAAAAAAAACAAGGAAATAAAGCTAAACCAACTAGCGACATTTGCATGAGGGTGTTTAATCCACCACTTTTGCGAAAATAAAAGAAAAACAAAATGACAAAGAAGTAGCGCATCATTTGTATTGAAAGAGGGTTGGTGCCAGACAATCTCCAGGCATGACATCCATATTGGGTAGCTTACTCCATTTCATCATCTGCATAATTTCACAAGAAACACAGTGACAAATTTATAAATTTATCTTTGAACCATGAGGATGGCACCCAATTGTTATTGTTATTTGTTCGAAGGAAAGAAAGAGTGTCTTCAATATTTATTACCAAGAGGTTCGATAGAATGCATTCCACACCAAGCCTTCAGCCTAGGGCATCCAGAAATAACCACACATTCAGGCACAGTGAACAACAACTCTAGTAAAAGTTGGGGGCATTGGATAATTGCCAAGGTCTCTAATTTGGTCAGATTTCGGAGGCCCACAATGTGCATTAGATGCTTACATTTCGTAATCTCCAGCTCTGTTAAGAATGTTGGATTTGGTAGTTGTAGTAGATCCAGAGAAAGCATGTTATGGCAGCCATGAACAACCAATGAAATGAGAAATGGTGGTACTTGTTCCAGTCGGAGCAATGGGCAATCCCATAAAACTAGTCTTCTAAGCCACCTGAATTTACTTAGCCCCTTGAGGGTCTCTAGCTCCTGGCAATGCTTTATCTCTAGCTTTTCAAGATTATAGAGGCCTTTATGGAACTCCAGACTTTGTTCTATATAGTTTTCTATCACAAGATCTGCAATTAAGAACTCCTGATCCCTTCTCTGCATTAAATTCTGAATCCCAGACGTCACTAGCATTTTGCAAGAGAAATCCTGGTGTGTTAAGAGAACATATAAGAAGATGAGAACTTTTTAATTATACAATGACAAAGTTTTCCTTCCAGAACATTGTTGATTCAAATTACTATTAAATCATTTTGAGTACAATAATTAAGTACCTCTATATAATTCAATTGCTGATGTCGACACCAGCTTTTCAGGGAAGGACACTGAACAATTTCTATGGAGAGAGGCAGATTTAGTATCCTTGGATAAGGGAATTCCTTGAGCTGAGGGCATCGCACAACATATAGATTTCGGAGAGAATAAAGGCTTTGCAATCCCTGGAGTGAAGTGAGCTGGATGCATTCTTCAATGTGGAGTCTCTGAAGTAGTTGCATATGCAAACTGTTGAACTCAAGCTTTGAAAACGAACATTTGATTATTTCTAGCCTTTTAAGAGAATCAAACTTAGGGACTGAACTCAGATTTGGACAATTGTTAATCTTAAGACTGTGCAACACTGGACAACCCCAATGTTGTTCTCCAACTAGAATGTCCCACTCAATCATATTTTCAAACTCTAGCTCCTTTAAAGATGGGAAGATCATCTTGACATCTTGAGTGTTCAAGATTTGGAAAAAGTCATCAGCTAGAGTCTTGCCAATTAGAGCTAGTGACTTGAGTGACGGTAACTCCCCAAGATCTCTTAAGAATTTGCCATTATTAAGATGACATTGCATGATAATGGCTACTCCACCACTATAATAAGTTTTAACCCACTTCGGATATCCAATTCCTAGAATACCATCTACTTTCAACTCAACTAGGTGATCGAGTGGCTTCAGACACTCAAGTAATCTTTCAGATTTCATGTATTTGTACTTGTTGTATATCTTGAAGAGTTTTCTTCTATTAGTTTTCGAGTTGTACTTGGTGTACTCATCAAACTCATATTTTCCTCCATTCTCTTCGATTGAGATATTTAGTGAACTTCTGTTGAAAATGCCATCACGTTTGCATGACATTACCAACACCGAAAGAGAGGCACTGGTACTCAACTCAAGGATGTCTAGGTTGCAAAGCTGGTTTATTGATTTTGGCAAACTGCTAATGCAACCACCAATGACATATATGCACTGAAGATTGATGAGATTCCCGATCTCATCAGGTAATTGCATGATGTTCCAGCACCTTTCCAAGACTAGTGTTTGCAATTTGTGAAGCATGCAAAATGAATCAGGTAATTGTGTAAATTTTGCATCTGAAAGGTGCAGTTTCTTTAGGTTGGTCAGGTTTCCAATGCAAATTGGCAATTCTTTTATTTGATAGCACAAGCACAAGTACAACATTTGTAGGTTACAAAGTTGGCCAAGTGATTCAGGTAACTCTTCAATCCCAACAGCAGTTATGCTGAGAAACCTTAGGTTAACCAATTTTCCAATGTGGACAGGCAATTCTTTTAGACACCCAAGAAAGCTTATCCTTAATGCAACTAGGTTAAAGAGTAGTGTTGTTGATTTAGGCAGCCTTTCAAGGTTATTACAACTGAGTTCAAAGTAGCGAAGGTGCTTCAGATTGACCATATGCTCCAAGGCATGTTCATAGGCACCTTCATATTTCAACACTCGGAGGTTTGCACTAGTACACAATTTCAGATTATTCTTTATCACCATGTAAGGTGAATCAGATTTGCAGATGTTAACTAATGTTCTGATGAATAAATAACTGTCACTTGACCTGTCGATCATACTACAATTCTCTGTATACACATGATTCACTTCACTAGATATAACACCATTTATACTCTCTGTTGTGTTGGTATAAAATTCACCCATTGAAATAGATCTTGCTAAATCATGAATTAAATCATGCAAGGTAAAAGTTTCTTCCCACCTTTGTTTATCCAGTGTTAAGAAAGACCTCCTATCCAACTCTTGGATATATTTGTCCCCAATGCCTTCTTCACTTTTGCTACCTCTAGATTGTATATAACCATGCGCAATCCACATATAGATTATTTCATCTTTAACAAATCGATAACCTTTTGGAAATAAAGAGCAGAACAAAAGGCAAGGTTTCAATTCTGGAGGCAAACTGTAATAGCTTACCTTGAGAGCAGGGAATATCTCATCTTTACCATCTGATTCCCATAGTTCTGACTCCAAAACATCTCTCCAGATATCTTCATGCATGTTGCAAGATAGAGCTCTAGCAATAGACTTGATTGCTAGCGGGAGACCAGCACATCTTTTGATGATTAGTGCACCAATCGCCCAAAATCTCGAGGAACCATCTATGTTTTGACCCACAAATGCATAGTGCTCAAACAACAATTTACACTGATCTTGTGGCAAGCAACTCAGATCATATATACATGTGGTTTGAACAATCTGAGCTACAGCTTTGCTTCTTGTGGTTACTACAATTCTAACTGACTCGGCGACTCGAAATGGTTCTACAAATTGTTCCCATTTATTGGGTAACTCATTCCAGACATCATCAAGCACTAAAAACAATTTCTTTCCTTTAATTTTTTTTACGAGAGCACACTGAATTGCACTTATTCCCGTTAAGCCACTATTCACCTTCTCAGAGATAGACTCAAGAACCTCTTTTGATATCCTTGTGACATCAAATTGAGGAGAGACATATACCCATGCGCTCATATCAAAATTAAAACTAATCAGGGGATCATTATAAACTAATTGGGCAAGTGTTGTCTTGCCGACACCCCCCATCCCAACTATTGAAACAACTGAGATGTGATTTGTTCCCCTTATATTCTCTGACAATACCAAATCTAAGATCCTCCTCTTATCTTGATCCCGACCAAATACAGCTGTCTCATTCACCATGTGGCTTGTGGGCGGCAAGCCTGTCCAAACACAATCCCGCCTTTCTCCATCATCCTCTCTCAAACACAGGGCATCCCTATCTCTTGAGATTTCATCAAACCGATCTATCACACCCTTAATTTTTTCGGCCATTTTACCTGAAATAACACCCTCTGAGCGCTTCATCTTTTTCATCATTCTACCATCTGCTGATGAAGAAGATGTCGCCTCTTCTTCTGATTCCTCAATCTGGCGATGCAATAACTCGTACTGACACTCATCAAGGATATCCTCCGCTTCGTAGGCAACAGTTTTGATCTCTTTGAGCCAAAGATTCACCGATGCATCCCGGATGTCCCTCTCCCCAGCATCGTAAAGTGTGGCCTGAATCCTCTTGAGCATCCTTTCCAACCGATCTAGATCCCATTTAACACCTTCCTTCTCTTCTCCCTCAGTTGAGGTGGCTCCCGAGCTCCGGAGGGAGGTTAGCAGACCGCTCAAGGTTGAAATCACAGAAAAGATGAACTCCGCACCCATCTCTACTCGATCTCTCTCTCTCTCTTTTTGAAAAACTTAGCAAGGACTCTCTCTCTCTGTCTCTTTCTCTTACTCTGGTTTTTCTGCGTGTAGTAGGTTGATAAAATTTCTGTATGCACTAGTGGACTCAGAGCTCTCTCTCCACACCAGTCATTTTTGTGGAGGAGGGGTTTCTTCTTTTTCTTTCTTTATTATTATTTCTTTTAAAGACTTTTCTTCTTTCTTTATTTGAATACAGACTTGGGTTTAGGGCTGCTCATGAGCCGAGTTGAGTCCAAGTTGAGAACAACTTGGATTCAACTCACGAACTCATGAGCCGAGTTGAGTCCGAGTTGCTAATTCAGTTTCGAGTCAGAAACTCAAATTTGGAATCAACTCACGAGCAACTCGAGTCGAAACAAGCCGACTCGTGACTCATAATATAGTACATAGTGAGACAATCTAATTTAATTTTAACAAAAAAAATATTACATAGTTTACCAAAATAATACACAATTAAAGACAGTACATAATGAGACAATGACCAATACATAACTAAAAATTACGAAAATACTAAAATAGTACATAATTAAAAATTACCAAACAAATAAAGTCTAACAAAACAATACAAAGTATAACAAATTAACAAAACAAAAGAAATAGTGCATAATTTATCAAATTACCAAATTTTGTAAAACAGGTATAAGGTTTGATGACGCGAAAATTAGGAATATATGGATTAGGATTTGGTGTGAGTCCAACCGAGTTGATTCCGAACCGATTTGGAAGTAACTTGGATTCGACTCATAAATCAACCGAGTGAGAAAACTCGAGTCAGTTTCAACTCGAGTTATTAACGAGTTGAATCCAAATTGATTCCGAACTAAGTTTCGAGTCATGAGCTTTTTGTGCACCCCTACTTGGGTTGGAGTTGTGTAGTTCACGTTGAGGTTGACTTCAAGTCAATTGTGGAAAGTTGACTTGGGTTGGAGAAGCCCACTGCATAGAGGGGCTTAATGATTTAATGGACTTGTTACACCTCTTTTGGAGGCTCATTAGGGACCCCTCTGTACTCGGCCCATTTAAGATTTTATCGACTTGTTTCTCCGACTGTAAGCAAATGGATCCTCCTTCATTTACCAAAAATAAATATGAGCAAAACTTTTCCTCAACAACTCATTCCTTAAATCATAAACAATATATAATAAAAAAAATAACTGCCACTAATTATGTTCGATTACAATTACCTCTCTGTCACTAGTACACTACAGAAACACAAGCATACACTGCATATTAGACACGGTTCAGGTCTATTAACTATATATATTAGTACTATATTGACACAGTCCATTAACCGTGTATAATGTACCCTCCTTTTCATACACGACGCTCGCTAATATGGTCGTGGAACCATGTATCATTAGCTTTTCGGACCATGTATAGTCGCATTTTTTGTACTGCATTGTCCCAGGTCTCTAAATGTCATGTCTGGTACGTATCACATGTTCATTACCTTGCTGTTGATCAACACTTTATAAGTAAGAACAAGGATATAATAAGAAAAGATATATCTTAATAAAATTTAATGCGAATAATTAACTCTATGGAAAAATAGAAAATAAAAAAAGTTAACGGATATATTGTATATATGTAATAAAGAATGAGGAGGGATCCACTTACAACAAATTTGAGTTACAACAAAGTTACAACATTCATTTTTTTCATTTTCAAAGTCCAAATCGTCGATCCAACCGTTCAACATGATCATCTAAATAAAATGCACTTGCAGATCAAATTTTATATTTTTTTGAATTTTTTTTACTATTTATTAAGTATTTTACAAAAAATAGCCATACTTAGACCATTGAATTTTGTACCCATCTTAATAAATAGTAAAAAAATTCAAAAAAATATAAAATTTGATCTGCAAGTGCATTTTATCTAGATGATCATGTTGAACGGTTTGGATCGACGATTTGGACTTTGAAAATGAAAAAAATGAATGTTGTAACTTTGTTGTAACTCAAATTTGTTGTAAGTGGATCCCTCCTCATAAAGAATATAGGGATATATAGAAACTAAAGTTTTTTAGGGTAAATAGAAAATAAATCCTTAAAAAATGATGATAAGGCTCAATCTTAAACAATAGAGAATGATTTTTCCGTCTAAAGTCCTTTTCACCTTCAGCTCAAACCATTAAAATGATGATGATAGATCATCACCATCATTTTTGTTTTCCAGATTGGTATAACAAGCATTTCAAGGACACTCCTCAAGGCATTTTCGTTTGGAGATTCCGACAAAATAACCATTACAAAGACAGGACTTCTCTGAAAGGAAGGTTACATAGGTCACTACTAGAATTTCCGCATTTTCCATGGGGAGAAAAATGGCTTTTTCCATGGGCTTACGCATGGAAAAAGCCCAAAAATGACTTTTTCCATGCGATACTCATGGAAAAACTACCGTTGCTAATACCCTCGTTGGAAATAGTCAGTATTTCCAAGGGCGCCGTTGGAAATACCTGATTCTGGCTTTTTCCATGAGCCTGCTCATGGAAAAAGGGCGCATGGAAATACTTTCAAACTTGGCCACCGTCTGGATTATTTCCATGGGGAGCATCAGTGGGGCCCACCTTAGTTTTTCCAAGGGGATCAAACGAGGGACCCACCGAGTATTTCCATGGGAGGGAGCGTGGGTCCCACCTGTCTATTTCCAAGGAAGACGCCCGAGTATTTCCATAGCAATCTACGTGGGACCCACTTGAATATTTCCAAAGGCAGTTTACGTGGGACCCACTCCAGCATTTCCATAGCCAGTGAAAGTGGGCCCACCTGGTCAGATCTGGACGCTATTATTTCCTTGGATATACCCACGGAAATACTGACCTCCTTTTTTTGGTACCAGAATGCCCACATATGAACAATCCTCCCTGTACCGACCCGGTACCGACCCAGTAATCATTTACAATCCCCACTTCTCATTGAAACTGATAAACATAAATACATCTTACAAATAGATAGAAAAGACAATTGAGAAAATACAACATAAAGCATTTAATAGACATAAATCATTAACATAACATAATCAACATACATTGTACCAACAAAATGTGAAAAACCCATTAATACACTATCCCTGTGTAATTGCACATTGCTAATACACCCAAAATACACCCACTATGAGTTAACAAAAATTCACATAATAAATTACCACCTAGTTTGCTGATACTCCCTTGTGTATACTCTTAATGAACGAAACTCCCTTGTGTATACTCTCTGCCAATTCCTTCTTTGCCTTCTCTAATCCAGACCTGCCATTTCCAGGTTTGAAATACTAAGTTTAGTTTTTTTGGAAGACTGGAATAAGCCAAATAAAATTTATATTACTAGAACACTGAAAATAAGTCGATCAATACAATACAGATTATTAGGAAACAAAAGAGATTTTACCTCTTAAATTCATTTAATGGACCCAGGGGGCATAATTTCCTCCACACCTCCTCTACCTAGACGTACTTTTGAGGCAAAGAAAGGAAGCTCGTTCACCTTAACCAAAACAGAATTATAGACATAGTCAGAAGAAAAGCTTAATAAATGTTTGTAAATTAGACAAGAAATTTAGTCTTGGATTTTCATTTCCTTTGTTCAGGACAGCACGTACAGATATGTGAAACTGGTACACACTAACACCAAATTTTTTTTTTGTGAGAAAAGTAAACATAGCCCACCGATTTCATTGATGATATCAGAAAACTAAAAGGCAGGTACCAATTGTTCCGATTTAGTTTATATCGTTTTTTGCCTTTTAGTTGCTTATTAACAACATAAAAGCCAGAGTGAAGCAAAATCAATTATAATGCACAAGTTGTCTGATAATGGCTAACCAAAATTAAACTCAACCAAATATCAAATCATGTAGAGAGAGAACCTGAGAAGCAACATAGGAGCACTCCACAATACTAGCATCTCCACGCAATCCACGCAAGCATGCATCCGCGAATTGAGCAGCCGCATAAGCCTTAAAACCAGTACCATTAACATATGATCAATGACAAATTGGCTAAAATATTGAAACATGGCAGTAATGGCACTGACAAGTTTATGAACACTAACCATTGATAATGTAGCTGAGCCTGTACCAGCTTTTGCCTGAATTAAAAAAAAGTTTTATTGAAACAATAAAAAGATCAAATGTTAATAGCTGTCTTCATTTTTATTATTAATTTTCCTTTGGAAAATAGATCCACCAGCCTGTTGAATATTTCAAAAGACAGAAATTGACATAAAATCAAGGAAAATAAACTACTATCAAATGTTGGATACAGTTACTGAGGTTAACCAGCAGCTAAATTTGGTACTGAGTACTGAACATGAAAGTTAAGAAAAAAAAAAAATTAATGAGCAAGAAGTCTTGATAATACCAATAACAATGAAAGAACACCAATACCTCAACTACTTCTGTTCCCCCATTCTGTATGCGGTCCGTTAAATAAGCAACTTCTTCAGGTGTGAAGCTTGAAGGAGGTTTTACCTGTGAAAATTAGTTGTGACTGACAGAGAGAGAAAGAGAGAGATGCGGCAGCCTCTGCCAAGGATTAAAAAAAACAGAGAGAGAGATGTGGCCATACGGCTCATACCTGGGAAATGAGGGGTAGAATTGTCACACCAGCATGGCCACCAACTACTGGAACATTGACATCCCTTGGGTCAAGTTCCAGCACCTCTGCCTGTTTTAAACAAAACACAGCACAAATGATGAAGAAAGGCCAAAAAGGGTACAAATAGAATATATCCTTTAATAATTGTTGTATTGGATAAAAGTTCGACTGTAAATATACATCATTATTCTAGATTGCTACTATATAGGCTCCAATTCATTTGTGCAAATATACTCCAACCAAGCCTATAAAAACAGACAGAAAAAAACAGCATCCAAATTTAGATTGCCATGCCCAATTTATATAGTGACATCAGATCCAAACTATATAGTGACATCAGTACTGTTGATCGAATACTAATTTTGAACTATATAGTGACATCAGATCCAAACTTACCGGGGTTACTAAATTCTGAGAACAGCCATGGAGCCGACAATCAAAGATCTGAACACAATCATTGACAACTCCACTACCCTCATCTAAAATCTATTTTTGGTTTGAGCATTTCATCGAACACCTTTAATGCATTAATGTATTCAATAAAATCATCTAAAAAAATTCAAGCTTTTGAAGTGCATGGACTACAAATCTGAATTAAATGATGAAATGGATTACTTACGGTATTTGATAAAATCAAGCTTTTTAAGTGCATCGAACACCTTTTGACTTCTCAGCGTCGCCAACTTGGGGATTCACGGCATCTAATGGACTGGGCAACTAGCTATGCTCAACTCGCTTCTTTTTCGCTGGAGGCTGAGAGTTTGAGGCATCCACGGCTAGGGTTTAGGGTGTGACGAGGTAGTGGCTAGGGTTACTTTAGGGTGCGACGGAGGAGGTAGCAGAGTAGGGGCGAAGGAGGCCTAGTGAGGAAGACGGGCGATATGTGAGGAATAGGGAGACTGGCGATGGTGATGGCTAGCAAGGCTAGGGTTTAGTGAAGAAGAGAGAGAGCGGCGAAGGAAAGCGGGAGATGAAAAGAATTTTGGGAGAGCGTGAAATTTCGGAGGGAACTAAAGGAGGGAAAGCGAAAATTTTGGGGTTTTGATACAAGCTTGGTTTATTTGGAAAGTACACAGAGGAGAGGAGAAGGGGCTTTGTATTGTGCTGGGAGACCTACCCACCAATTCATATACTCTGAGGTAATATAATATTTGGATTTAGATCGGAGCCGTCTGATCATAATTACGCACGAATATTAAAGGATCCTGTGTATCGCCTAGGTTAGGATCTAAACAAAAATATTATGCTACCTCAGATAATAGAGACTCCCTACCCACAAACTCTTAAATGAAGACATCAGGACAACACATTTTCAATCGAACGGTTCAGATTTATATATTTACAAATTAGTTAATGCATTTACTGAAAATAATATGAAAAAATTTCAAAAAATATTTTTTTAAATTTGTTACAGTTTTTATGCCCAAAGTATACTTATAATTGTAAATTTTATAGATTTTCATGATTATTTGTCCCTTCAAATTTAGTAAATATTTGCGAACCGTTCATTTTCACGTGACCGATCGACGGTCGATCTGCAATGAAATGATTCCAAATTTGTTTTGAAATGATCAAGGGACAACATTGAACGTAATCAAACTAAAAATTATGAAGTTTTATTATGTCCAAGCTTCGATCCAACATGAATCATTTATAGCCCTTTGATGTTTCGATATTCCGTCATCTCGATGGATAAGTAAATAAAAATAAAATTTCATCAAAATTTGCTGCAGGAATATATATGCAGTGCTCTTTCATTTCAACGGTTCCGATCGCCCGACAGACGATGTGTTTACGTGCGCCTTCATTAACTCACAAAGCAAGAGTTCATGTCTTATGAAACATAAACTCTTGCTTTGTGAGTTAATGAAGGCGCACGTAAACACGTCATCCGTCGGGCGATCGGAACTGTTGAAATGAAAGAGCACTGCATATATATTCCTGCAGCAAATTTTGATGAAATTTTATTTTTATTTACCTATCCATCGAGATGACGGAATATCGAAACATCGAAGGGCTATAAATAATTCATGTTGGATCGAAGCTTGGACATAATAAAACTTCAAAAAAATTATGTTGGTTACGTTCAATGTTTTCCCTTGATCATTTCAAAACAAATTTGGAATCATTTCATTTCAGATCGACCGTCGATCGCTCACGTGAAAATGAACGGTTCGCGAATATTGACTAAATTTGAAGGGACAAATAATCATGAAATTATTTAAAATTGACAATTATTAGTATGATTTGGCCATAAAAGATGTAAAAGAGATTAATTTAAAATTTAATTATTTTCATATTATTTATTGTACATGCATCATCTAATTAGTAAATATCAAGCTCCGAGCCGTCTGATAAACATGAATGGTCCTGATGTTATCATTTGAGCGATTTTATTAGCAGAGCAGTTTTGATTTATGCAGCACACGACCTATATAAATTAAAGAACGTCCAATATATTTAACAAACTTCTTGAAGCTAAAACTGCTCTGTTAAATCTAAATCTATACTGGCCAATTTTTTTTGTTCCCCTATCGCATCCAGAGAGGATTCCTCTTTGAAAAATTCATCTTTTCTCCTTAGCTAAATTTTTCTCTTCTCATAGTCTTCCCCACTTTTCGTTTCCCTCTAAAACCAATTCGTTTCCCTCTAAAACCTCCAAACAAAACCATCCAGTGCCACAGTTTTTTTATTCACTATCTCTCTCACTGTCTCTCTCTCTCTCCTCGACTCCTCCCTTTCCCTTCACCACTTCAGGTTCTAATCGGCCGCCGCGATTGAAGAAGCCACCGCTCCTAAGGTTGAAACCCAAGGGGGATTTTTGCCTTCCCTTTCTCTGGTGTGCTTGAGGCGGTCACTGTCACGAGTCACGACTCCGACTGATGTGCTCGCCTACTCGGCGAGTTACCGTCTCTTTTTCTCTTGTTCGCGCCTTACAGGTGTTTGTAGAAATGCCCCATTAGATTCTCGAATTATTTGATTTGGCTTATCAAGCGTTTGATAAGGATTTAGTAGGCGGCTACCTGTCCCAGTGCTACTCGGTTGTTTTTCAATGGATCTAAAACCATTCAAGCTGGATATAGATGAATTGTTAGACGAGTTTACTCAGGTATTGTTAGCCTTTCACCTTTACTCAACTTTTGTTTTAAATTCCTTTCTTTTTCTCCTTTCTCATTTTAGTTTATAAGTTTCTCTTTATTGTCCTTTTTGTTTGACTTTCAGGGGAATTGCCTGACCTTGGCTGATTTAAAGAGAATATGGACGGAGAGAAATTTCTCTTACATATTTGAAGCTAGACCTATTAAGAATTCTTCATATTTCATCCAATCACCGTACACACATTGTATTGGTATGATATTAAGTGAACTATTGGTGTAATTATAGCTAATTGATGCTGCTATTCAACCATTTGGAATGGCCAGTACCAGTCATTTATCGTGCCTGGTACAAATTTTTGTGCAAATAAGCCATATAAAGCCATTTTGACTCAATTTGGTTGGAATAGCATTCCTGCGATCGAGGCTTAGCTTGTGCTAACAATTAATTTAGCATAAAAGTGATGGTTTTACAATTAAGGTTAGTTCAGTTCCAAGTTCCAACGTATCCCTGACTTGAAGATTAATTTTAAACCCAATATAGGTTGCAACAGCCTATTTCAATTAGTTCTCAAGGATTCTTTAATTTGGCTTTTGAAAATCTTCAATTAACCACGCCTTCTCTACATTCCAAACTTATTGGAGATGTTTATGTTTTCAGGTCACATGATTTCTGCAGGGCCTTTATCTAGGAGATTGGATGCTCTCTACTTGCTGCCTCTACTGCTAGAGTAACCGCTAGAAAGAGAAAAAGACCAGTTTCACAATTTAGAACTGCTCATGGCCTTTTCAGGAGGTCTGTTAGGAGTCAAAGGTTCAGTTGGACTGACGAGTCTGACAGGTATCTCTTATAAATGCATGTAATTTTGAAATTACCTATTTTTTGATGGTTTTCTATACATTAATTGAGAAGTAATAACAGGAGTTCCTGTGCTGGTGTTATTAGTCTTGACTTTCCACTAAATCTTTTTTTTCTGGCACAGCAAGACTAACTGTATAATAAAATGCCATCAAGCATTAATTTTCAGAAAGCATAAGCAAACAAAATTCTAAGAACTTGTATCGACTTGTATCTACAAATTTCTTACCAATGTTGACCTAACCAGCACGAAGATCTTATGTTCCGATTTATAAATCAACCATAGATAGGCATCTTTGATTAGAATGATTAGTATGTCCGTTGTTTGCTTATAACCTAACTAGTTAAAAACTTTATTTTAGGCAATTAATAATGTGGTAAACTAGAAATCGTGGTATGTTCCAATAGATGTGCATGAATGTGATTACTTGTTAGTTTTCCTTTTGGACTTTAATTTTCTAAGAGTGTCGGCCATAAGATAGTTTAGATTTATCACAACAATGTGCAGTACCGTGTACCAACAATTATATGCATGTACCAGCAGCTCTGATGATACGATTGGTTCTTCTTATAGTTTTAATAGAAACAAATAAGATATATATGCCATAATAGTCTCAAAAAGCACTAATCAAACAAGAACCACAGATGTATATATGGTACATGCCAAAAATCATGTGTCATTGCATTTCTTTATTTGTAAGGGACTCATCAAATGATGTAAATATAATGGCTCTAGATGGGAAAGATTCCTCACAGGTTACCTTCTTTGCATTTCTTTGCCATTTATTGCATTTCCAATAGGTTTCTTCAATTGTGATTATCAATTTAATATTAGGTCAAAATTTGGGATCTGACATCTGTTAGTTCTTTGCATTTCTCAGGATATTATGTGGAAAGATTGGCTAATTAATTGTAGTTTTTGTTATTGACTTGAAATGGAGCTTCAAAATCTCTTCTTTCATAAATTTCTCTCTATTGCCAAAATCAAAAGTAATTTATAGAATATTATTACGTTGGGGAACTAGAAGATACTTTTGATGGTATTTTGGGCCTATATAATTAAAATGCTCGACACTGACATTCTTCTTTACATTTCAAATAATTTAGTGAAGTTCTTTAAATTTGAATTATATGATCTTTAGTTTAATGCTTGGGGAAGGTTACCGTACCAGACAAGGTGCAGGGAAGGTGCGAGCAACACTACAATGAGTGGTGGTGGCGTGATTAATGAGAATAAGCTACTCTCTAAGAAGAAAAGACTTGCCCTTTCTCGAAATCTAATTAATTTTTTAATTTCTTGTTGAATTTGATCTTATGCTAAGATGATAAATCAGCTTTAATTAGAGATAAATGGGAAATATGCACAAATTAGGACAATTGGTTGTGGTTGAATTTAGGTGTTCTATTGATGCTGGAATCAATGGACTGTCATCTTCTATACAGGAAATTCATTAATTTCATGTTTGTCCTTGTTGTTGTTTATTTATTTAAACTGGAACAATGAATTTTCTGTTGGTTTTCATATGCATTGGGACTTAATCAAATTATTGTAGAGCCTAGCTGCACATTTGAGATAAAATAAGTAAATATTGGTTTCTCAGAGATTTGATTGTGGGCTCACATATGGATAGATTATGCCATTGATATAAATTTGTTTGTTTCGATATAAATTTGTACTATCATTTTGCTTCTCTAAAAAAATCATTATACTTGTTGTTGTTGTGAGTTATAATAAAATTCATCATTCAAAATGAGCCTATGATGATTCTAATCAAGAGTTTTAATTGGTGAATTAATAGTTGTATGTGTGTTGTGTCACAATATTTGTACAATTATTTTTTGGGTGAATCAATTATTTGTATGCTTCATTTTAAATATCACAATTGAATATGTGTATGCTGCTGTGATTTAATTTTGTTGAACATTTAAAGGAACATGTCAAATAAACAGAAACGTTTCTGTCTCCAGGAACTTAACTTTTCCAACGGTAGACTCATGGAAATAACAAGTTCAACTATAAAATAATATAAACTGAATTCATTAAAACATTTCCAAGAGCATAGTGCTCCAGTATTTCCATGAACCTCCACTATAATATAATATAAACAACTAACCAAAACATTTCCAAGGGCTGCTCATGGAAATAATAGGTCTCACTACTTCCATTTTATTTCCAAGGGTAGCTCATGAGGTATTTCCATGGGCTATCAATAAAATATGTATTCGGTCTGTTTGGCGGGTCATGGGTCATGCAAAGTATTTCCAACGGCGAATAGGTAACATTTCCATGAGCGGGACATCAGGGATTTCCATGCGCTACTATTTCCATGGGAAAGCCGTTGGAAATGGTTGAGTGTGTCAGAAAACTCGATTTCTTTTCCATGAGCCCTTCCTCCCCTTGGAAATAACATTGCTACGCATGGAAAAAGCGGAAATTCTAGTAGTGACACTTAACATAATAAATAATTAAAATATTTAAAAGACCTATAAGCACTAAATACACATCACCTATTAAATAATGGAAGCTGATATGAATACCCGCACTTAATACTGACATTGTACTCGTACCTTAATGCCATAACTGCTGGGGGGACCGCAAAAATTGCAACGCTCAATTTTTGTTTTTCTGAAGATTATACCTACGCACAGAAGTATGTATATCTATGCACGAAAATATTATATCTATATGAGGTGAACAATTTTTACGTAAATAATTGTCTGTCAAACCAAATCTCCCAAAACATATCCGCACCATAAAAAAACCTGTGGGGGACCACTCCAACTACATGGAGGACCATACACGTTTTTAGAGGTAGTTTTTTCTTCTTCGTTCGAATATAAAATTATGAACGTCTTATGCAATTTTCTCTTTCAAATGAGATCCATAATGACGTACTTTCAGACTAGTCATCACACAAGAATTTATACCTCATCGTGCAAGTATTTATACCTATACTTGCAATTATTTTTTTACATATGGCACTGGATTACACTCTGAAAGTATTAATATTAAGTATTGCAAGTATTTATACCTATGCACTGGAGTATTTATACCTATGAGGTCAACTATTTTTATTAGAGGAAGGTTGCCGTAGAGACGATTGGAGAAGGTTGATGCGAGGCTAACGGGCTCCCTACAACTTCATTAGAAGATGGTCGACGATAGGACGATTGGGGACTGGAAAAGGGGATGAATCGGGGACTGGAAAGGGGCATGACTCATATCAAGTTACGCATGCAAGTATTAATATATTATTTTGCAAGTATTAATATGTTATGTTCTAAGTATTTATATCTATGAAGGTTGACGGAGAGACGAGTGCGGGGACTGAAAAATGGAGAGCCATATAATTAGTGGGGATCATAGTACAACTTTTCTCTATTGTTGTTGCGGTACGATGTGGGTACTGGAGTGGGGGGATTGAATAATTATTCTAAATAATGAAGTATTAATGAAATGCAGACTTAACAAAACCAAACAATAAATATAACTAATTTAAACTTAGCATTAAATCTTAATTATTTATAATTAATCCACAACCACCACAATAACTAAATGAACTTAATCAAATTTAACCAAACTGTAAACGTGGTTTATCAATGATAAACAAACAATAACTAAATGACATTGCCCGGCCACGCCAACACTTGTGGGGTGTTTGAGCTAGCGTTGTGCTTTGCATGGTAAGGACAACATAAACACATGCAAACAAATTAAGCAAGCATTTTTCTTATACATGTTGCACGTACTGCTGCTTAATAAGCAGAAACAATTTAGTACCTGCTAATGGTTTATGTTAATTAAAAATGATTAATCACTTGTGAACAGAGACAGATCTAGCACGAAAAAATGATGGTCAATTGATCTCTATTTATTTCTAAAATTTTGTGTATAGTTTAAAGTAAAATAATACAAGTATTGTAAAATTGATTTCCCATACTCATATGAAAATTTTATATAATTGATTCTATAAATTTTTAGTCCGGCTTCACCCCTTATAATTATGAATTTCAATATTTTTTATAAATAAGGATGAGGAATGGTAATGTGCAGATAGCCACGCAGATAAGCTTGGAAAGAAAATGTTAAAGGCGGCCCTCGCATGCATTGTTTAACAACTTAATTTGTCAATTCAATAATTTCTAATTTTGTATTGATAAATTAGACTGTGCACTAAGTCGTCTCCTCGGATAAGGATAACAATAGTGGCATTGTGACGCTGGTGTACGAATTAATTAATACAATTAGTGCGAGGGGGATATCATGCTTCTTTAGTAAGTTTTTGTTTTACTTTTTTTATCAGTATTTTTATTTTTCAAAGTTCAAATTTTTGATCTGAAATGTTCAACATGCTCTTCATATAATATATATTTGAAGATCAAATTTTTTTATTTTTTTACTATTTTTTATATTTTTTTAAATCACATATTAATAATATGGTACCTCTATGTAATGATCCCTGAAAGTATATTATTCATCAGAGATATTAGAAGTATATTATTATGAGAGAGATATATATTGACCGAGGGAGAGATATATATTTGACATAGATGTTGTTCCCCAAAGCAGTTTTTTTTAAAAAAAAAAATCCGACCCTCACGATGCTATATAATATGCAATCAGCAAAATATAAAATAAAATAATATCAGGATGCGATATAATAGACAATCCGACCCTGATACTCAAACATTTAAATAAATAATATCAGGATCGGATATAACGGAAATCCGACCCTGATATTAATGTAATCTGTATCGGGTAAACGTAAAATCCGACCCTGATTTCCAACACTTTTAGTAACAGTGCTATTAGTGTCGGACACATTTCATTTCTGACCCTGTTTTCATTATAAATCCGACATAAACTTATTATGTACTAGAAAAATGTATATGGGCTTTAGAGTTAAATATGTACATTTAAATGCGGTTTAAGCATTCCTAGACAGAGAGATATGCAATTCTCTAATTAGGCCTTGTTCAGATTGCAAAAATTTTATGGGAAATGTTGGGATTTTGAACTAATTGGGATAAAAGTATCAAAGGTCCTTCGGATGAAAATTTGTGTGATTTTGTGTGAAAATTTATCAATGGATATATTTTTCCAATTTTCCCTTCCATCTCAGTGTAATTTGATGGGAAGAAAATATTAAGTGTGACTGAATTATTTTTTTTTTCCAGAGAGGACTAGATGCTCTTAATTTGCGGTTTTTTGCACCCGAAGTTCGCTGCACTAACAAAAAAGGGTTATATATGCAAAGATTTACGGAATTAATAATATATGTTGCTATTTGTTTTGAAAGAAGACAAAATCTCACATGTACCAGAGAGAATAATAATTTAAGTTCACTTTATAAATATTCAGGAAATTTCTCAAGCAAAATATAAGTAATATTTTGTTTTCTAAATGAAAGGATATATTCCCCAGTACAGGGTTCTTTATGTATTGTATTATCTTGCCTTGTCTACGTACTCAGAAAATTAACTTGCAAATTATTAACCAAGTTAACTTTATGTATCACATTCAGATCATAACATAAACAAAATTAACTTGCATATTAATACAAGTTCACTTTTATTTTGTGTGTGTTGTATTATTAAATGCAACGGCTAGTTTTATTTCGTTCATTTCATTAGTTTCATCCAGTTTATTAATTTTATACAATATATTTGATTATAAAAAATAAAAGTTTATATTTTATGAAATAATAATTAACAAATATTGTTATGTTATGTTTAATCCACTTTATTTAATAATAATAATTTTATTAATAAGAATAATTGTATAATATCAATTACTTTAGAAATAAAAATAAAATTTCCAACAACTAATCACGGTACAACTGAACATCATTTCAACACATTTCATAATTATTTCCGTACACATCCAATGATTCGGTTTCTAAATTATCTTCTGGGTTCCCGTACCCGTAAAATCTCATCCTGCATAATCCTGTGAAACCGAACACGCCCTAAAAGGGAGGTTCTGAATGCCACACTGAGTGATTTGCCACTCACTCACTCACAATGGTTTGCAAATTTTTAGGTACAGAGATCGGTGACCAAGAATGAGAACCGCTAGGAGTCGTCCATGGAAGCAGTGTCTTGGATTTTACCTTTTCTTCTTAGGACCTTTGTTTTGTTTTGGTGATTCTTATTACTTGTGTGTTGTGTGCCAGATTCTTTTAAATGTTGTTTATTTTATATTGAAGACATGAATTTGTAAGGACATTTGTAATATTGATGTAGATGGTAATAATGTGTATGATTATGATATTATTTTTTGTTAGCACGGTTGTTTGTATTCATTCAGTGATCTATTGTGCTACGAAAATTCGGAATACATCACACGAATTAATCATGCTTAAATTGTAATTTTGGTTTGATTTTATCATTAAATGGTTCCAAAATTTAAAATATCCACTTCAGTTTAACAAAAATTCCGAATGCTCCATCTCTATTTGAAAAACCAACTGTTATTATCATTTAATTAAGAATCAAAGCAGCAAAAACAGAGAGGGAATGCATATAAGCAGTTCAAATTACGCAAAAAAAAGGAAGAAAAAGAACAAAGAATCAAGGAATAGGTTTGGTGCAATACTTGAGATGCTTGTGAAATCCACAATTAGAGCGTGGTTCATAGTTTAGTCTAAGTTTTTTTTTTTTTTTTTTTGTATATATCGATGAAAATAAGTAATAAACTCAATTATTGGTAACTTCATTGTCATTGGTCCCCAGAGAAAGAGATTTCCCAACCGCAGAATAACAATTTGGCCATCTAAAAATCAATATTGGTAGCTTCATTGGTCGCTCATGACTCATGAGTGTGTCGCATGTGTGTGGATGCGTCATACGAGGAATTAAAGGAAATGTAATCGAAGCTAGCTAGTTAGAGAGAGAATTAGTGGAAAATTTAGTGGGTTAGGTACGGCTATAGTGGGGGTTTAGTGATCTGAATCCAATTCACTGCTTTTGATTTTGTATGGCAAATTCTCTCAAAGTTAGGAAGTGGCTGTCACACGGTATTTTTTTTTTTGGATAGAACTGTTCCACTGTATTAATTTCATTGAACGGGTATATGGTTTTCTGGGTTTTTCCTGTTGACAAAGAGGATTGGAGAATCAAGAAAATCAGACCATGTTCTCTGTTTTTTTTTTTTTTTTTGTTGCGAACCTGTGTTAAAAAAGGATTTACAGAATTAAATTATCATTTGAATTTATTGAACATGTGATTCGTATATGACACTTCTTCACTATAAATAGCAGACGGGCTGGTACAAAATTGCTCATATAACATTGGCAAGTTTTTATTTTGTTTCATCTCTTCCATTTAATTGGATTACCTATGAATAGGGGTGTTTATTGGGTCCGGTTTAGCCGGTTTTGAATCAAACCGAATTAGTTTGTCCTAAACGGTTCGGTTTTTTTGGTTTAATGGTTCGGTTCGGTTTAATGGTTCGGTTCGGTTTGCTTTTTAAAACCGAATTATAATTTCGGTTCGGTTCTGTTTGAAAAATTTGAAAACCGAAATAACCGAACGACCGAAATTTTATATATTATGATTTGGTCCGGACCGTCCCGGTTTATTTCTTAATATCCCGATTATTTCTTGATACCTCGGTTTATTTTCTAATATACTTCGGTTTTATTAAAATCAATTGCTTTAAATAAAAAAATTAATATATTTCGGTTTGAACCGAACAAATCGAAATAAAACTTGGTTCGGTTCGGTTCTATTTTAGAAACCGAATTATAACTTTGATTTGACTAGTTCGGTTCGGTTTCAACCGAACCGAACCGATGCACACCCCTACCTATGAAGTATATACACCGTGATAACGGATGGGCAATCTCTTAGTTGTATTTATCGATGAATAGCCGGAGAGGTGTAGCAGCAAAGAATTAGAATATCTTTTTTGAAAAGTAAAAAAAAGTACTAATTAAAAGCCAATTCACTCTGTTATCAAGAAAAGATTCCAATTCACCCTTTTTGATTTTCTATGGCAACTTCTCTCAAAGTTAATGTTACAGATCTCAAATTTAATCCAATTAATTCACTCTTTTTATATTTTCAGACTGGTACAATGTACGTGCAGGCAGTCCAACAATATTTGAACACAAAATTATATATAAATTAACTTATCGTTCATGAAAATATTTTTTTATTTCCCATAATATATTAGATTTAAATTTTCAACAAAGAATTCTAAATTAATCTGATACTATACAACATTATAATAACTAGAATCACAACCCGCGCTTCATAGGGAGTTTTAGATCTTTGAATATATCGTTACCATTAACAGTAAAATTGAAAATAATCCTCAAATTGAGAAGAATTAAACTGACAAAAGTGCGATTAATTGACCCTAATTAAACTACAACCGGACAAATTATTATATTTTATTGTCATATTCTGACATGATTACCAAACATAAAGGAACAAAACTCCTCAAAATAAGTAGTTGACTCTACAAAAAAAATAGCAATTGACCCTAATTTAATTGTCAAATCTGCATCTATATAACAGTGATTTTTTATTATGTTGATCTCATTCTACAATAAATTCAAAAGGTAATATTTTTTTCGCATATTATTTACACTTGTGACATTAAACAAGATCCGCCTACAGGCTTCCAATAAAAAAAAAAAGACATTAATTAAACAAGATCAGCTGTTCCTTTTTGTTATTTATAATTGTAAAACTATACGTAATAAATAAAATTCTAAGTGGATGTCTTCTCATTTAATTACATCTCAAAAAAAAAAAATTCCAAGAGGATATTATGCCACAAGTTCGCTACATGCAATATGTGTCAACAAATATTACGGATGATCAAAATTCCTGTTGGACATCACTTCAAGCTTTTAAAAAGAATTTGCACTGCAATTCGCGAAACAAACAAAGATGAAAAGTAAGTAAGAATCTCAAACTTTGCATCTCTCCACTCCATTTCCCTTTCAAAAACCCAATCAATATTCATTCCCATCTTTCTTCTCGCCTAAACCATTCTGCTCTGAGATTGAAAAAAGCCCTTCAATTTTATTAACTCTTGCCACCAATTACAGTTCCAATTCAGCAATGGCAGACCTGCTGCTATCAGCTCTAGTTCCAATCGTGGTGCAGAAATCATCAGACTTACTGGTGAAGAGGATCAGCGAGATGTGGGGCATTGCAGAGCAGCGCAAGAAGCTCGAAGACAAGCTGCTCGAGGTTCAGGACGTGCTTACGGATGCCGAGGAGCAAGGGGATACTAAACCGTCTGTGAAATCCTGGCTGGCCAAGCTGAAATCAGCTGCCTATGACTGACGATGTTCTCGACGAGTTCCATTATGAGAAGCTACGCCGGGATGCCGTGAAACGTGGCCACAAGGTCGGGAATGTAAGTGGCTTTTTCTCCCTTGAAAATCCAACTCTGTTTCGGTTCAAGATGAGTAGAAAGTTGAAGGAGGTTGTAGGGACGATTGATGAGTTGGTCACTCAGATGGAAAGGTTCAAATTTGTTCGTGGCCGGGAGGGCGTGTCGTTCATCATGTCAGAACTGATTCTTATGTAAGTGAGTCGGAGGTTGTAGGGAGGAGGGACGGCAAGGAAAACTTGGTGAAATTGTTGACTGAGGTGCGTCCAACTCAGAATTTGATGGTCTTGCCGGTTGTCGGCATGGGTGGACTCGGCAAAACCACTCTTGCCCAGCTGGTATAACGATCTAACGTGAAAGAATACTCAATTTACAATTATGGATTTTGTATCCGAAGAGTTTAATATTGGCCGTCTTGTTAAATCATCATTGAATTAGTTAACGGGGAATGCAATATTCCTATTGAGAACATGGAGCTACTCCAGAGGCGTTTACGAGAAATTTTAAGTGGAAAGCGATATGTTCTGGTGCTAGATGATGTTTGGAATGAGAATGTCAATGAGTGGGCATTTGAGAGCTCTATTAGAATGTGGTGATTCAGGGAGTGTTGTTATAGTTACCACAAGAACGACAGAGTGGCTCAAATAATGGGTACCATGGAGAGTTATAATTTGGAAATACTTAGGTGAGGAGGACTCATGGAGCCTATTCCAAAACAGAGCATTTAGCAAGGGGGTAAAGGAGCACCCAGACCTGTTGATTGGCAGAAAGTGGTTCAGAAATGTGGGGGACTACCGCTAGCCATTAAAGCACTCGGTAGCTTAATGAGTTATAAGGATGAGGTATGCCAGTGGTTAGCAATACTCGAACAAAGCACGATATGGGAAAATAAGCATGCTAATGATAATGATGGTGTTTGCCGTATTGAGGCTAAGCTACGACCACTTGCCTTCATACATGAAACAATGTTTTGCTTTTTGTGCGGTGTTTTCCAAAGGATCATGTGATGGAAAAAGAGAAGCTGGGCAGTATTGGATGGCCCATGGATTTATTCCATCCGACTGTCCGGATCTCTGGAAATGAGGGGTATGATATTTTCAAAGAGTTGGCTTGGAGGTCCTTCTCCAAGATGTCAAGCAAGTTCATGATAAAGGCAGAAGTGAACATGGATATCGCTCTCAGACCACGTGCAAAATGCACGATCTTATGCACGATACTTGCACAATCAGTAATGAGAGACGATTGTATTTCTTTGCTGGAACCATTACAAATTAATAATAATTTACCATGCAATATGCCATATCTCGCTCAGAGATTTTCCCCAGGATATTAATGATGTCATTCATGCTATCCTGCTGCACGTACTATTATTCCAGAGGTAAAGAATACTGGTCATACTCTGTACAGAAAATTGGATTTGTGAAATCTAACTTCTTGCGAGTGTTTGACTTGTCACGATGTTATCCTGTTAAGGACACTATGATTACCCCTAGAAAGATGAAGCACCTGAGATATCTTCATCTTTCAAGTCTGAAGGTGACAACAATACCAGAACAATTACCACACTTTATCTTTTGCAAACTCTTAGGCTCTCTTATTGTGATAATCTTTACAACTACCTGAAGGAATGAATATATGATGAGCCTTCGGCATCTCCACATTGAAGGATGTTATAGTTTGAAGTGCACACCACCAGGCCTCGGAGAACTAAAATATTAAAAACACTAACACAATACGTAGTAGGCACCGGTGTTGGGAATAAATTGGAGAGCTCCAGACCTTAAATCTTGGCGGCCAACTAGAGGTGTACAATCTAGGAGAAGTTGGAGTGCTAGAGAAGCA